>JAMPIV010010074.1:0-72500 GCA_024509875.1 Oreohelix idahoensis | reverse complement strand
TTTAGACAAGGTTTATATAATTGATTGGCAAACTGTAAAGACAAGTGAAAATGTCATTAAAACTGAGCTCAGAGAAATGTGTATACATTTATGTGTGCACTAGGATAATTTTTTTTTAAATGTCCAAAAACTGGGTCACTTTAACCCGCACGTGAAAATTGCCATTGTTGCTGCAAAAACTCGTGGTTTTTGCAACACACCACACTAGTTCAAAAGGTGAAAAAGTGAGTTGAATTTGAATGCACGTGGAAAATGATCATTGGTAAAGAGTGTTCACCGTTGGTATGCAATAAATCAGTATGACAAGTGGTCGAAATGATCACTGCATTAGCCATGCCACCAAGGAGAAGTCTCAGCACTGTAGACCGTGGTCGAGCCATGGCATGGATTCAGGATGGTCAATCTGTTCATCATGTTGCAAGACGTTTAGCAGTGTCCCACTCTACCATTCAGAGACTTCTTGAGAGATTTCAAGCTACCGGACATTTGGAAAATCGACCCTGCTCACGAAGAATTATATAAACCTTGTCTAAACTGAATGGTGGCCCTTAACTTTTGTCCAGTAGTATATATATATATGATGAAGAAGGAAGAAATACTAGCCATAAGCACCAGACTAGGCCCCAAAACAGTCATAGTAGGCGATTTTAATTCCCATCATTATGCTTGGGGTGGACAACATGCAGACAATGCAGGAAAGCGCCTACTTGACTTCATAGAAAACAATGAACTACTAATACTAAATGATGGATCTGCAACAAGAATTAATCCACAAGCTAACAGGCCAGACTCAGCAATAGACATAAGTATAGCAACTAACAACCTAGCGAATGTAAATTGGGAAGTGTTACAAGACACAAACTCAGATCATCTGCCCATTGTAATAACCATGCATGAAAACGTCATTCCAAACCCAGAACCAGAGAAACCGACTTTCAACTATAAAAAAGCAAACTGGGAAGCCTTCCAATCAGAGCTGGAGGTGATGGAATATAAAGACATGGAAACAGATGATACTGACTTGTGGGCAGAAACACTGACCAATGAAATTCTGAAGTTAGCAATAAAATATATACCAAATAAAAAAATGCCACAGCACCTAAAACCAATAAATAACATTAATAAGAAAAGAAAAACGCAGTGGAATAAAAAACCAGTTGCCTGGTGGACTAAAGCTGTGCAGAAATTCATGAGAAAAGAAAAAGGGCCTTACAAAAATATAGAAATAACAGAACAGAAGAAAACTATGATGCATATAAACATATTAGGAATGAATCTAACAGAATAATATTTAAAGACTTAAACCTAGCACCCAAATTAAAGAAGTATAGAAGAGGCTTAAGGCAATCAAATGGAACAATGAGAAAACAATAATGCCAACAATCAAACTACCAAATAGAGAAGAAACAGATAAAGAAAAAGCTAATGCCCTTGCTAAGTATTTCTATAAAGTCAGTGCAAAAAGTAGTCTTGGGCAGGAAGAAAATGAGAGAAGAGAAAGACTTAGGATACAGTTTTCAAAAGAACTACCAGACCAGATAGATGAAACAAACTATTTAGATGCTGATATAACAAAGAAAGAAGTAACTAGTGCAATAAAAGAGAAATCTAATACTGCCTCAGTGCATGATATACTTAGTTATGAAATCCTTAAGAAAGTACCCAAAAAAACTATAAACAAAATAACTTCCCTCTATAACAAAATCTGGAGCTTAGGAAAGATACCAAAAGCATCGAAAGTAGCTATGATAGTACACATCCTAAAACCCAATAAGGAAGCCCATGATGTAAGTTCATATAGGCCCATCTCCTTAACATCACAACTAGGTAAAATACTGGAAACTGTTGTTAACAAAGGAGTTAAATTCTACCTGGAAAAAAATCCGTTATCTAGCCCAAACCAGTCAGGGTTTAGAGCAGACAAAAGTACAGTAGACCCAGAGCCGGATTAACGTAGTAGCACAAGTAGCATATGCTACGGGCCCCGCGCTTTTAGGGGCCCCGCGCCAATAAATATGTACATAATTTGTTGGTCATCTTCTAATACGAGCGTTGATGGGAAGGAGCGAAGCTTCTGATCGGGTTGGAAGGAAAGTCCACTGACCCCCCAGCCTCGCAATGACATGTCATTGGGCCAAAAGAGCTGGAAAGCTCGAGTGCCGCTAATTAGAGAGAAGAAAAAAAATACGAGCGTTAAACCAATGATCTTGTGATTTATGCCATTTTTAGCGCCTTTTCATTTGGTGTCACGAAATTGTGAGAGAAAGAGCATAAGAGGGTGACTTAGTGTGACTCTTCATTATTTTAATGTTAACTGTTTGCGGACGGAACCCATTTAAGTGGCGTTGAAAATGTGGTCACGTTTGGACGGAAGCCACTTTTTTGGCTCTAGGCGACTGCCCCTCTAATTTTGTTTCGTTCTTTGTGAAATGAATTTGCATTAACAATAAAAACTAGAATTTAGGAAACGGAAACTTCCTGTTTTAATTGAGGTATACGGCGTGCTCGCACTGTCTTTCGATCTTGATTAAAATTTCTTGATTTGTAAGGTTAGAAAACTCAAAAAATGAGCAGTAGACACAGAGATATTGGACGTAATTATGCTTCTGGAAGTAAAAAGCGTAAAGCGAAGGAAGACAAAGAAAGAAGAGATCAACTTGTGATATCAAAAACACGTAAGCTGACAGAATATTTTGATGTTCGTGGTGGTGGTACTCTAACCGCTGAAGCTGGAAGTACAGGAACAACTAGTACTAGTGCAGGCTGTGCAGAAGAAAACATACAGCAAAACCCAGTATACACTGAGTCTGAATGTGAAAGAATAAGTGAAACGAAGAAGTACTCTAATGATATTAGTGACTGGCCGAACAATATAGATGACTGTGAGCGTGTATATTGCATATCCAAGGGAAGTGAAAAATGTCAACATGTTGATAGTGCCTTCTCTTCATCCGTGCGATTGTATGACACTGAAAAGAAAACTCGATACTGTCAGAAGTCTTATTTTACACATATTCATAAACTTACAAACAAGCAACATGCAAGAAAATGGTTATGCTATTCAGAAAGTAAAGGGCGCCTATTTTGTTTCCCATGCAAGCTTATGAGTTCAGAATGTTCATCAAAGTTTACTGTGGAAGGGTTTAATGGCTGGAAAAATGCAAGCAATCTATTGCGTCGACATGAAGAAAGCTCCTCACATAGACAAGCTTTAATTTCACTGTTGATGCGTAAAAACAAAGGTGAACATGTCGATTCCCATCTTGTGAAACAAATGGACATTCAAGAAAAGTATTGGCACAAACTTCTAGAGCGAATAATTGAAGTTGTGAAGTTTTTAGCAGAACGAGGCCTTTCATTTCGTGGCAGTGATGAAATTGTTGGGTACCCTTATAACGGGAATTACTTAGGGTTGTTAGAATTACTGGCCAAGTTTGACCCTTTTCTGGCAGAGCATATAAGTACTCATGCAAACAAAGGATTTGGACATACATCATATCTATTTAAAACAACGTGTGAGGAATTCATCAATCTGATTGGATCCAGCATACTGGATCACATTCTCTGTGAAGTGAAGAAATACAAGTATTATTCCGTTTCATTGGATTCTACTCCAGATATATCTAATATGGACCAGCTGACTTTGATTCTGCGCTATGTTTTGCCATCTGGACCAGTTGAAAGATTTGTGACATTTTTGGATATGGAAGGTCATAGTGCTGAACAGCTTACTAAAAGTGTACTTAATTTTTTAAAGGCAAATGACATTGATATTAAAGACTGCCGTGGTCAAAGTTATGACAACGCCAGCAACATGAGTGGCAAGTTTATAGGATTACAAGCACGAATTAATTGATAATGATAATTACTATGCAAATTAAAAATGTATGTGTTCAAATATGTTTGTGTTGTTTTATTGTTTTTTTTTTAAATATAGGGCCCTTTTCTTAACATATGCTACAGGCCCCGCACTAGCTTAATCCGGCCCTGAGTAGACCAGCTTGTAAGATTAGAACATGATGTAAAGCTAGGGTTCAAGAGGAAAGAAAAAACAGTGGCAGTCTTTTCTAGATGTAGCTAGAGCATATGATGAATGCTGGAGAGATGGAGCTCTTTACAAAATGAAGAAGACTGGCATTACTGGTAAAACCTATAGGTATCTAGAAAACTTTTTACAGGACAGATATTTTGCTGTACAGGTGAATAATGATAGGTCAGAAATATATGAACAACAGAATGGGATTTCTCAGGGATCAGTGATTTCTCCTTCAATTTTCAATATAGCTGTAAATGATTTAGCAGATGAATTTAATGACATTAAGAATGCAATATCACAATTTGCAGATGACTGTGCCACTTGGCGATCTGGAAAAAAACTTGGACCATGTTTACCAAAAACTTCAAAAACAAATAGACAAAGTTTCAGAGTGAATGAAAAGTTGGGGCTTCCAAATTAATGTAAACAAAACAGTAGGTATGATATTCAGCAAAGGAAATTTTAAAAAATAATAACAAAATCAATATAACCATTAAAGGACAGAAAATATGTACCTCCTCAACAACAAGATTTCTGGGCGTAACCTTAGATAAACAACTAAATTATAATAAACATATAGTCAATTTAGTAGAAAGCTGTAGTGGACCCCTAAATATACTAAGGATAGTAAAAGGAAATGGATGGGGGGCCAGCAATAAAATAATGCTTATGTTCTACAAGTCTTTCATCAGGGGGAAACTGGATTATTCCAGCATAGTCTATGACTCAGCTGCAGCTTCTAACAAAGCAAAACTAGACAGGATTTAAAATGCAGCCATGAGAACCATTACAGGTGCATTTATATCAATACCAGTAGAAGCGCTAGAAGTAGCTCTTGGCATACCACCCCTTGATCTAAGACGGAAAGAACTAAGATTAAATTATTGGAGTAAAGTAGCACAAGAAGTGACCCACCCAGCACATAAAGCATTTGTCAAAAACCAACCAAGTGAATGGGACGTCCCCTTAAATAAAAATAGATATCCACCAGGGTGGAGAACTATAGAAGATCTAACGCAGTTCAAAGAACTATCAAACACAATTAAAAATAGTAATAAATACCGAAGCAAAATACCACCCTGGGAACTAAAAACACCAATCATAGACTACTCACTTACTCAAAAGATCAAACAAAACATAGAAGATAAGGAAGCCAAAATGATAAGTAGTAAGTTCATAGATCAACTAACTAAACAAAGTCTGGCCGTCTACACTGATGGATCCAAGATGATAGTGGGCAACTAGGTGCCGGAGTTGTAATACCACAATGGGGAATTAAAAAGAGCTACAGTGTAACTGCAGGGGCTTCGATTTTTACCACAGAGATGGTAGCAATTCTAAAATGTTTAGAAACAATCGAAGATAACCCACCAGAAGCTGTTACGATATTTACAGACTGAATATCATCACTACAAGCACTAGAACACCCAGGTAAATGTAGCCGGCCAGACAAAGAGGAAGAAATTCTAGCAATTAATACATCACTAAGGAACAGAGGATGTAGTGTGAGGCTAGTGTGGGTTCCAGCACACATAGGTATTGCTGGTAACGAGTTGGCAGATCAGAACGCCAAGAATGGAAGAATAAGTAAAAACAATACAAGAGCAGGACTGGGAAGGTCGGAGATCAAGAGCCAAGTGAAGATAACTATAAACGAGGAATGGAAGACAGCATGGAAGAAAAGTAGAAAAGGCAGACACGCGTTCAAACAGATGAAAGAACCAACAAGGACGTGCCAGGTCAGAGAAGAATTAAAGATACCACCAAACAAAAAACTGTGGCGTCTTCGTCTCGGTGCAGCATACTTTATGATAGAGGAACTACATTGCCAAGAATGTCAGGAAGAGAATGACATAGACCACTACCTGATCCACAGTAAAAAGTATGAACAACAAAGGCTTGAATTAAAAACTTACTATAGAAATCACAATATAGACTTGATAGGTGATAAGGTTTTAAGTATAGATGCCCCAAGAGATGCCCAATCAATACTTACAAGATATATACATAAAACAAAGGAAAAAATGTAAGGTTAGTACTTCAGAAAAGACATTCAACTAAATAGAAATTAAGCAACAAGAACTAACAAATCATTTTAAAAAAACACACAAAATAAAATAAAAACTTACTAACTACTCATAGGACAAGGAAAGACAACGAGGTATTTAAAAAAAAACAACAACGACAACAACTCAAAAAGAACAAATACTAATACAAATTAAAACCAAGTATAAAGGACAATAGTTGTCAATAAACAATACAAAAGAGAAAATAAAATGGACAAATACTAATATAAATTAAAATCAGCAACTGCTGAAGACAATAGTTATTTAAATTGAATACAAAATTAGAAAATAAAATGACACTAAATACCCCAATTATAACCAAATTTCAGGTTGAACAGGGTAGAACAAGATGGATCTAGAAGAGGCAATAACGGTCAGCTGTTAAGTGCCCGCTCTCCATCCATCACCTCTTCAAAACAACAACAACGGCCCCGAAAACTGCCCGCTCCTCCTTTAAAAGTTATCTCGCTGAAAGCTCATGCTCCTGGGGGAGCTGAAAGAGTAATGATAAAGATGACAACCATCTAATGTGGTGTAATAAATATGTATTAAATTGTGCTGTTCTTGAAGACCAGAACATGTGAAATTAGAGGCGATTTATACGTTTTACATATTGTGGCCGTGCTGGTTAACAGTTGGTTGGTGCACACAGCCTTTGTCTACCCATGATCTTTTGCCTCAAGCGTTGGTGATTGACGTCTCCGTATGTTGGCCGTTTATATGCAACACACATTTAGTGACCACATAATACCACGTAGCAACTCTGGTACAAACATGGGAACGCCGCATTCAACTGGAACAAATGTTTATTTACACATGTATAACAAATGTCGTCGGTGACCCCTCCAACAATCTGGGTCCAACCGACTCTACTCTCTTGAACACTATTAGCTTCCATACACCCATGTAATTCAGAATTTCACTGTGTTTTGCATATTGTCCCTTTGAGGACAGTACAGGTATATTATTGGAATGCGCTCAGGTTATTAAGATAATTATACCGGACTGACTCCGGGGAATGTAACTTTTCCTGATTATGGTGGCCGCTATCTTAGCACACTTATCCACCATCGAATTGTCATAACTAGTTTAACCTACGTACCCTTCCTTCAGAATAAAGCTTCACCGCTCCTTCCTCCTTGTACTATTGTCGGAACTCGTCAGCCTATCTATCTATGGAGGCTTATGTCTACACAACCCGGACTCGGGATATCTAAGAGACGATACATATGCTCCTTTAACTAGTGGTTGCCTTCAATATGGCTGCCCTGCTTCTGTTCCGACGTCTCTCACGCTTCTGCCAGATGCTGAGAAAAACGTGCCTAACCTCTTTCTGTTTTGACCCTTTCTATGCGCATCATTTCCGTTCATCCCTTTTTTCTACCTCGTCTATACCAGTCATGTTAGACTTCTCATTCTTCTTTCCCTTACTGCCACATCTATCTCCTTACCCCCCAACAAAAATTATTTATCAATAGGAGAAACAATTTTTCCCATGGTCGTACCAACACTATTGTACTTTTCCCTATATAAAAGATCCTTTGTAATGTGTTTCTACACTTCTTTAACACATAACTAATTTTCATCTCTCCGATGGACAAGTTGTTTCTACCCAACATAATTATTATTGTACTGGGAACATTCTTGTCCCGTCCTTTTAGCAATAACTACATTCATCCACATCTCCTTCCCTTTCATACTTCTAATGAAGAACAATTTAGTTTTCTCCATTTCTTTCATTCACAATCGACCAAGTATATTTCCTGACAGCCATTCTTTCACCCCTGCTATCTCACACGCACATCATCTAGCTAACCATTTTAATGTATCACACACCTGGTGTGGTTTTCTTTTACCATTTCTTCACTATACCTAGAACATGCTCTGTGTCCTGTCTTATTATGTACACTTTACATGTCTGCATGAGCCATTCAGTCGTCGTAGTCTCATTCTAATGCCGTCCCCCTGTCTATCCCTGGGAGAAATGTTTACCTCCCATTTACGAACACTTATCCCCCCTTTTCCCCTCTACTATCTACTCATGTTACATGATTGCGTAAGCCATTTAACTATCATGGCATCACTGAATTGCTATCTTCCTGTCCACCCTTTTCTGACTAGACTTCTTTCCATGATCTCCTACACGGAAATATTTGAAACTTCTTGGGTCTACCTATCTTAAACCATTTTGTTGCTTTTGCCTACTTGCGTGTTTTTCTGCTGCTGACCTGTCACTTGACTTCCTCTTCCACTTATGTCTATCTCTCTTTACTCTATTTGTTTTTTTTTTACGTCCTCCCCTCAACACTTTATTTCGTGGTTTCTCCATATTTCTTCTTTTCTCACTGTCATTCTTCCGTACTCCATTTCTTTATCATGTTCCTGTGCCTTCTCACTTCTCGTTTCTTCTTTGTCTCTTTCTTTTGGCTTCTCAGTGTCAATTTCCTCACTGGAACCTCTCTTTGTGCTACCCCCTTTTCTTTCCTTCTCCACAACACTCTGTCTCCCCATGTCTGAATTTCTTATGTATATGTTCGGTGAGGGTTACACTCACTAGACACTCATTTGTAGCCTGGCAAACGCCGCACTTAACGTTTTATATGTTTTTCGTTCCCTCCCTGGAACGTTCTTAACACATTTCTCTTCTCTTCATTCCCTCTTAGAACCTCTATATATATCTTCATGCTATTCTCCCTATAACCTTTCGATTACCTCGAATTTCTTAATTTCCTCTTCTTTTTTTTCTTTTTTTTGTCTTCCCTTCATGTATTTCGGATATCGATGCCTTGCCTTCAGTGAAGTACCTAGGTTTTATTTTTATATTTATTTAAGTTCTTATGGGTCCTATCTAGCCTTCACTTTCTTTCCTTTCCCTGACGAAGGCCTTGTGGCCGTAACGTAGACTACTTTCTTTGTCTTTTGTCCTCGTAAGACGAATCACCTTTTTTCGATTTTTTTTCACACCCATCTATTGTACTCCACGTCTTACCGCAGTTCCCCTCAACTTCCTCAATTTAAAATAGCAACGCTCGATAGCAGAACAAGAAATGAGAAGAAGACGTTGGAGATGGATAGGACACACACTGAGGAAACCTGTTGATAGCATTACCTGCTTGTCCTTGTTATAAATATATAAATTAAAAAATAATATGGTATGAAATCAGTTTTACAAGTTAATGGTACACATGAAACAAGGGACGTTTCGGGTTTTACCCTTCGTCAGCCACAGTTACGAATAGGTGACAAAGACAAGAATTACATATAGGTACTACAAAAATCTATGATGATGAGGAAAACACCAAATGAATGATACAAGCAGATGGAACAACGGGGATGAGCGAAACGATAACAATGATAATGCAAGAAAATCGTAAAACCAGAAAGACGTGTCGAAACAAGAAAGTAAATAATCAACGAAACGAAGACAGAAATGAACAACAATATTAAAACAAGTAAAAAAATCACTTAGCTGGATCCAAGAAAGAAACATTCAAGTCTCATTCTCTGCCCTTGTTATAGAATCCACAGGAAGCAGTGGCAGAGGTCGACCTAATAACACAACACACGGAGAAGAGAACTGGAGACATACAAGAAGGCGATAAGGAAGACATAGAAAGACCTTGAGCTGATGGCACGTGACAGGAAAACTTGGTATAAGTTTGTTGAAGGATGGCACGTGACAGGAAAACTTGGTATAAGTTTGTTGAAGGATGGCACGTGACCGGAAAACTTGGTATAAGTTTGTTGAAGGATGGCACGTGACAGGAAGACTTGGTATAAGTTTGTTGAAGGAGGGCACGTGACAGGAAGACTTGGTATAAGTTTGTTGAAGGAGGGCACGTGACAGGAAAACTTGGTATAAGTTTGTTGAAGGACGGCACGTGACAGGAAAACTTGGTATAAGTTTGTTGAAGGATGGCACGTGACCGGAAAACTTGGTATAAGTTTGTTGAAGGATGGCACGTGACAGGAAGACTCGGTTTAAGTTTGTTGAAGGCCTATGATCCTTCAGGAGCGGAAAAGTAACAATTAAAAGATTGATAGAAATAATGGTACATAAGAGATATAACAGTGCAAGAAAGTTCATATTTTAATACCTGTGTGAACTGTTCGTTATCGGATCTTGTTTTGTCTACAAAAATTGCACATGTAGACTAATGTATAATTTTTTCCTTGTTACCGACATCATCTGAACCGATCAACATTTGACCTTTACTGTGCACTTTTCTGAAAGTCAGTGAGTCACAAATCATCCTGCCAGCACGATTTCAAGACAGAGGAAGGTGGAGGAGAGAGAAAAGAAAGACAGAGGGTAGTAGAAAATTTGTGAGTTACAGCGCTTACTTCTTGAGGCAAAGTTATTCGGTTTGAAATCTGGTAGGTCACGGCCACCTCTACCCAGCTGTAAATATGTTCCTGACTTTGCTCTTGAGGTAAGAGAAGCAACGGCATTGAGGAAGGGACCTGGTCACTGCACTTCATAAAGCTGGACCTAGTACAGAAGCACATTTCTATATGGCAGCAAGACATGGACAACCTATGCTAAGCAAGAAAGAAGGCTCATTACCTTTGATCTACAGTGACTACGCCTGTCACAGGATTTCTCCCCTTGCTCTGCAGTGATAGCCCAAATGTGGCCAAAATTCAAAGAATCTACCGAGGGTTTCTACCTTTTGATCAAGATTACTCTTAGCAGAGACTTGAATTGAAGAATGAAGCTTCAGTTCTAGGGAGCTTCATAGGGATTTGAGAAATCAAGTTCTACAGCTGATACTATCAAGGCCGTAATAAACTTTTTATCTTCTCAGACCTTCTATGAGGAGAAAAAAATTTTGTTCATTTGGTGAGCTCCCTACTGATTTAATTCAGTAAAATATTACTTTAATCGCTCATGTGTATTTAAAATAACTGAGACATACGGCAGCAGTTCACACAAAATGGTTAAAAACTATAAATTTGTATATACATATAACACATTTAATAATCAGTTAAAGTTAACAGTAAAAAATAAATAAAGGTTTTATAGAGAAAAATTTAGTTTTAAGGATTGATCACGAGTGATGGTCTAGTTATGTTCTGAAATGTTTGTTTTAAGAGTTCACTTGGCAGCTTTAAGTGGGCACTTAGCTGCCGGTAAGGTGTCGGTTGGCTTTTGCTCCAGCCTATGTTGGTTCTTTGCAGGTTGTAGACTGGTTCTCTCTCGTCACTGGTCAAGTATGATAGCTGTAACACGTGCTTCGTAGTATCGTGAAGTAATTGCGAAGATGGTCCAGCACCTTCAAGACCACCATCCCATCTACCTCAGAACTTTACCCCCTTTGAGTATTAATGGTAATCCTAGTGAGCGTTTATATAAAACATGTTTACATATACATCTGCACTGGTTAAAAGGTTAACATGATAATTAGGTACATTATTTCTGTCATCATCCACTCCCTGCTCGATATGGGACTAAGGGCTACCTCTGCTTTTGGTTCTCTATGAGAAACTTGCAACAAGAAATCACCAGCTTTTGCCGTAGTGTTCATGAAACCATCATTCTGTATGCTGAGGTTGCCAGTCTCGAATGAACTTTGGACATCCACTAGCATTTTTTGCGTTTTAATATTGCAAAATAAAGAATGATAAGATGTACAACTCACCCCAAATAATTTTGGGAGATACAGACTTCTGGCTCAGAGAAAGAGTTTCAGCAACTTGGTTAAGATGCCTCTTACGCGTGGTCTGGATTATTACTTTACAATAGGATCCAATTATGACTTCGTATTCATGTTCCTAGGATTTCGGGATTTCCGTATTAGTAAAGGTAGAGTTTTCTTACTGTCCAAGTTCAGAAGATATCAAACACGTTGTCCGATCATTTAAATTAGAATCCTGATTCAGTTTTTTATTCTGGCTTGTCTGAACTGTCTTCTTGACGAGTTGAATGATCAGTGCGGTGCTCTTAAAATGTTGTAGTTTTTAAGCAATACTCAGCCCACGCATCCACATTGCTACGTGTAAGTAAAGTGCAGTCATACGTATTTACTGCTACTTCTTCTTCTTCATTTTCTTCTTCTTTTTCTTCCTCTTTTTTTTCTTCTTCTTTTTCTTCTTTTTTCCCTTCTTTTTTTTCTTCTTTTGTTTTTCGTCTTCGTCTTTTTATTTCTTCTTTTTCTTATTCTTCTTATTCGTCGTTCGAAGTGAAATAACAACATCAGTTTCTCTTATAAGGAAGTCCGTTTGTTTGTCCTAACCACTTTACAGTGCGCCTTCGCTAAGGGCCCTACACCTGATAGGAGGCCTCAAGTAGGTGACAACAACATTTTTACGCCCAAATTTTACCTTCGTTTCACCCCATCCTAAATTTTAAACAGCAGTGACAAGTAACGTATCTGGCATGTGATGATTCACTATGATTTTTGCGTATGTACTGCCAAAAAAAAAAAAAAATTAAAAGCAGATAACGTTTTTTTTCTTCTTCTATGGATTACCTTAATGGACGACCAGAAATAGCAAATATCCTGGGATATGGAGACGAAATTGATTTTCGTAAAGTAGAAGAGATTTCAAATGCACCTTTAGCGAATGGAGATAAACAGCTTCAAATAACACTCGGAGAAGCTCAAAACACGTGGTAAATCTCTTGGTACTTATAGGGCGATTGAAAGAATTCATGTTATTAATTTGTTATTTCTTCACTTCTATTCAACTAGTTTATATGAAACGGACATTAGAACAAAGACAATTAACTGCCATTGTATTACATAACATGCTGTGTCACAATATAATAATGCAACATGAGATCTGGTTTGTTCAACACGTGTTTTTACAGCGAGACCAATTTTTCTCTTACTCTCATAACGTCAGTGTATTAGCTGTGTCCGATTTTATTTGGCAGTCAAGTGATATGGGATTACCTTTTACAGAAACTAAACTTGAGAACTGCTGATATAAATCTTACTCACCTACAGATGAACCTGTCCTTTAAATAAGAGTCGTGGAATCGGACAACACATTTTTCGACTCCAACTCCTGAAATTTTAGAAGTCCGATTCCGACTACAGTTTTTACCAATTTTATGGCATAAATTTCGGAGTCGGCGTCCGGACATCTTTTCATCGACTCCGATTCCACCAAAAAAAAAAAAAAACCACTGATTCCACAGCCTGCTTTAAATGAAATTGTGTGTTCAATTAAGCGGATGTCGGATAATGTGGGATTGTTGTATGGATGTTATAGAGTTAAATAACATGGGAATTTACGTTGCTTACACGTAAGTCACAAGGAGGCGTGAAGAAGTGGTGAGGGAGGGAGGGTGAGAAAGAGAAAGAGAGAGAGAGAGAAAGAGAGGGAAAGAAAGAGAGAGACAGAGGTTGGGAGATTTGAGTATCCCAAAAAAAGCTCTAGAAACTGATATAAAGAAAGAAAATAGAGACCGGAGAGCGAGCGAGAGAGAGAGAGATAGAGAGAGAGAGAGAGAGAGAGAGAGAGAGAGAGAGAGAGAGAGAGAGAGAGAGAGAGAGAGAGAGAGAGAGAGAGAGAGAGAGAGAGAGAGAGAGAGAGATAGCAGGATGGAGAAAATAAACTTTGGAATTATATAATTATCATCATCATTTTCCTTTACGCAGTAGTATTTTATGTGGCAACTTGTTTTACATAACGAGGCTGCTATCTCCTTATTAGTCGCATTTTACGACAAGCAAGAATATAATGGCCTTAGTTAAACTCCAACTACAACACTAGTTCATGACTTGCCGAAACCCATCACCAACCAAGAACTGCTAACTCCGAACCACCAAGAAGACATGCGCACCATCACAGCGGGTAGACGCTGGAATTGTGTTGGCCACATCGTCAGGAGAGACCCTGACACCATCACAGCGGGTAGGCGCTGGAATTGAGTTGGCCACATCGTCAGGAGAGACCCTGACACCATCACAGCGGGTTGGCGCTGGAATTGGGTTGGCCACATCGTCAGGAGAGACCCTGACACCATCACAGCGGGTAGGCGCTGGACTTGAGTTGGCCACATCGTCAGGAGAGACCCTGACACCATCACAGCGGGTTGGCGCTGGAATTGGGTTGGCCACATCGTCAAGAGAGACCCTGACACCATCACCAGAACGGTGATGTTATGGACCCCCGAAGCAACACGAAAGCAAGTCCGGCCAAAATATCTGTTAAGTAAATATACTACTGGACAAAAGTTAAGGGCCGCCATTCAGTTTAGACAAGGGTTATATAATTCTTCGTGAGCAGGGTCGATTTTCCAAATGTCCGGTAGCTTGAAATCTCTCGAGAAGTCTCTGAATGGTAGAGTGGGACACTGCTAAACGTCTTGCAACATGACGAACAGATTGACCATCCTGAATCCATGCCATGGCTCGACCACGGTCTACAGTGCTGAGACTTCTCCTTGGTGGCATGGCTAATGCAGTGATCATTTCGACCACTTGTCATACTGATTTATTGCATACCAACGGTGAACACTCTTTACCGATGATCATTTTCCACGTGCATTCAAATTCAACTCACTTTTTCACCTTTTGAACTAGTGGGGCGTGTTGCAAAAACCACGAGTTTTTGCAGCAACAATGGCAATTTTCACGTGCGGGTTAAAGTGACCCAGTTTTTGGACATTTAAACAAAAATAACCTAGTGCACACAGAAATGTATACACATTTCTCTGAGCTCAGTTTTAATGACATTTTCACTTGTCTTTACAGTTTGCCAATCAATTATATAAACCTTGTCTAAACTGAATGGCGGCCCTTAACTTTTGTCCAGTGGTATATATTAACCTTTTGAAATATTCCAAACGTAGTAGAGTAAGTGAAACAAAAATTGTGTGTTGGAGAGAGGACGGAGAATCCTGTTCTCAGTCAAATCCAAACCACGAAACAAAACTTAAGGCTGAACATAAAATGTGCCTATCCCCGTCAAAAGCTGTACCAAGAAAAAACAGTTGGTTGACAAGAAACAGAATCAAGGGTATAACTAAATTTATTTGACTGAGTTCCGATAAACATTTACCAGCTTTATGATATTAAACATGATTTGTACCGGATAAATAATTCTCTATAAAAAAATTATTTAACCAATTTTCTTGCGTGTCTATGTGTGGGAAACTCTAAAAATGATTTCGTATCATACTGAAACGGGGTACGGGGAGGTTTAAATAAGCCAATGGGTTATGGGACAGAAAAAGTTTAAGAACCCGTAAACTGTATGAATCCACAGAATTGTGAGAACCACTGATAGACCGTTAGATAGAAGATAAGTGCGTACAAGGAGTGATAGACAGATAGACAAATAAACAGACAGAGAGACATGCTGGCACACAAGCAGACTGTGGGCGTGAGTGAATTCGGGTTTTAGGTGGGGGAGATGATTGATAAATATTGTTTCTGTTGCCAGTTTATCGGGATAATTAGATAATTAATATAATATAGCGTTGTAATTAATCAGCATTACGGGATTTGATCAGGACTTTTTTTTGTGGGGATGCGTGGCAATTATCCGTCATCACAACCATCTGCTTAAGCATTGTGTCTGATACCAGCCATCTTGATAATCATCTACCTACACATTGTACTATTGCCAATATGTCTTCATAGTCATCTGGCTAAACATTGGGTCTGATACCAACACATATCATCTACCTAAACAGTACGTTTGTTGCCATACTGTGTTACTAATTATCACACTAAACATTTTGCCTGTTCCAATTCTATCTTGATAACCTAAATATTGTGCCTATTACTAATCAGTCTTCGTAATCAACTACCTAAACATTGTGTCTGTTACCAACTCATCTTGATAATTATCTACCTAAAGATTGTGCATATTACCAATGAGTTTTCATAATCATCTACCTAAACATTGTGTCTGTTACCAACCATCTTGGTAATCATCTACCTAAACATTGTGTCAGTTACTAGTCTATCTTTATAATCGTCTACCTAAACTTTGTGTCTTTTATCAAGCTGTCTTTATAATCATAAACCTAAACATTGTGTCTGCTACTACTCTGTCTTCATAATCATCAGATTAAACATTGCATCTGTTACCAATCTGTCTTCATTATCATCTACCCAAACATTGTGACTATTATCAGTCTGTCTTTACAATCATCTACCTAAACATTTTGTCTATTACCGATCTGTTTTTATAATCATGGAACTAAACATTGTGCCTGTTACCAGTCTGTTTACAGAATCATCAAACTAAACATTTTGTCTATTACTAATCTATCTTGATAACCATTGACCTTAGCATTGTGCCTAAGACCAGTATGTCTTCATAATCATCTACCTAAACATTGTGTCTGTTATCAGTCTATTTTGATAATGATCAACTTCAATACTGTGTCTATTACAAATCAGTCTTCATAATCATGTATGTAAACATTGTGTCTGTTGCAAACCCATCTTGATAATCGTCTACCTAAACATTGTGCTATTGTCGATCTGTCGTCATAATTATCTACCTAAACATTGTGTCAGTTACTAGACTATCTTGATAATCATCTATCTAAATTGTGTTCGTATTACCCATGTGTCTTAACAGTTATCAAACTAAACAATGTGTCTGTTACCAACTCATCTTGATAGTCATCAAACTAAACATTGTGTCTGGTTCAAATCCATTTTGATAATCATCTACCTAAACATTGTGCCTATTACCCGTGTGTCTTCATAATTATCTACCTAAACATTGTGTCAGTTACTAGACTATCTTGATAATCATCTATCTAAATTTTGTTCGTATTACCCATCCGTCTTTATAGTCATCAAACTAAACATTGTGTCTGTTACCAACCCATCTTGATAGTTATGAAACTAAACATTGTGTCTGTTACCAACCCATCTTGATAGTCATCAAACTAAACATTGTGTCTGTTACCAACCCATCTTGATAGTCATCAAACTAAACATTGTGTCTGTTACCAACACATCTTGATAGTCATCAAACTAAACATTGTGTCTGTTACCAACCCATCTTGATAATCATCTACCCATCGCTATGACTTTTTAACTCAGCATTTAATCCTTCACTTCTTTTAAAAGCGGATAAGCTCAACGGTTGATATTGATGAGAATGAAAGTACCTTGTAAATCTAAAGATGAAATACAGTAGTTATCTGCGTGTGGAAGTGAGAGATGGAAGGACATACAAGGGGGCAATTATCGAAATTTTATGATTTACGAGAACTGAAATCACGTTGGAAAATTATTCTTCTACTTCGTTCGCTCTCATATAACTATATCTACACCTTAACAGTGGTGATGATGATGATGATGGTAATGATGGTGGTGGTTGTGATGATGATCGTGATGATGATGGTGATGACTACTATGATGATAGAGGTAGTGATGACAATGACGATAGAGGTAGTGGTGATGATGGTGATGAAGATGGTGGTAATGAAGATGATGATGATGGGATGAAGATGATGATGATAATGATGGTGGTGGTGGTGATGATGATGGTGATGATGAATCTTATAGTGATGACGATTATGATGATGGAGGTGGTGATGATAATGCTAGTGTTGATGGAGGTGATGATGATGATGGTGATGGAGGTGGTGTTGGTATGACGATGGTGATGACATCGATGACGACGACTGAGGGACACGAAAGAAACCAATAGACAGAGACATATGAATACCTGAAACTCACCGGGCAATAATTATAATTTTTGCCTCTCTATGCGGGAGAGTAATCGTGCAATAAATCCCATCCGGGAATATGTATACGTCGCTATAGCGACCTCCCGTAGTTGGTGTCAGTTTGAGTAATCGCCGAACAAAACCGAAGCCTGTGGACAGGTCATTATATACAAGGGAGCTACGCGACATTAGCGCATTTTAAAACTCTGCGCTGCGCTT
The DNA here is from genome assembly GCA_024509875.1 of Oreohelix idahoensis. Lineage (NCBI taxonomy): Eukaryota > Metazoa > Mollusca > Gastropoda > Stylommatophora > Oreohelicidae > Oreohelix > Oreohelix idahoensis. Next base: position 54,523 of record JAMPIV010010074.1, on the reverse strand, counting down.
TTCATTGATGGCTTAGATTTCTATTACCATAAATGGGGTACATTCGGCTGTTGTTGATGCCTGTATGTTTTATGTTGCTGGGGGTGTGTAGCAGTTGAGTGTTGTCGATATACAGTAATTTAAAGCACTCTGAGATATTTTATTTCCCAACGGACTGATCACCCGTTTGCCAGTCACTTTGATTACGGAAACAACGACAAACGGATTGATTTGTCGTTGCCCTAAAGACGCCATTAGGCGTAATGGCCACTGACTGCTTTGCCGGTCGTTGGCTAAGGACGGAAGAGAGAGAAGAGAGAGATATTTTATTAACAGTGCCGTAACTTCAATGTAAGGGGCCCCAGGGCACAAATTAATTGGGGTTTTCTTTACATAATGAGCTCGACAATTATAATCAATATCCAGTAAATCTGTCTCAATATTTAACTTACTTCATCATCATCATCATAGTCATCATCATCATCATAGTCATCATCATCATAGTCATCATTATCATCATAGTCATCATCATCATCATAGTCATCATCATCATAATCATCATAGTCATCATCATCATCATAGTCATCATCATCATCATAGTCATCATCATCATCATAGTCATCATCATCATCATAGTCATCATTATCGCCCTTCAGTTCCCCAAGGACCACAGGTATTAAAAAAATTTGTGCCAAGTCCTCCTGTCTTGTGCCATCCCCTCAAGATCTTTCTATGTCGTGGTCATCATCACCACCATTCTCCTTTAACCTCCTTTCACAGAATGGAAATACTTCTGCAGCCCGTCTCCTTGCAAGAAGCCAGCACCAAGAAGTCGCATGCTCTAGTCTGTATACAACCTCATATTAGTCGCCCTATACGACATGCTTGAGGCTACAATGGTCTTATTCGTAATTGGCAACTAATATCAGGTTGTGCAAGGAGCTGGCAGCCTCGGCATCGTATATATAAAATTCCAGCTTTTTCTGTCAGTGCGTAACGCTAAGGGGTGCAACTTTGGTTGAAAGTTAGACATTAATTGTATTGTTTCCCTTAAATGCACTCTCCCGAAAATATTAACACTTACCAAAGAAGAATGCGCAAATGACGGTGTGCACAAAAATATAATTATAGAATGTGTGATCCCGTATACATACATTGGGATCCTCGCTGCTGCAAGTTCGTGTTGTTCGTTTGAATAAGTAAATTACCGTTGGTAATTGTATTGTCCCTGTGGTATATATATCATGCCATTCTGCTTTTACATCAATTTCACCATGGTAATGTTGCTAAATACTTCTTATGCATCCCGTTCATCAAGGACCAATTGAAATATAGTTTCCTTAAATATCATTAAAAGTATATCAATATTTGAATGTACATCATTCAAATGAAAGTATTGTTGGAATTACCCAAAAAATTTTTTTGTATACATAATTGGGAATATTAATGATCTCCCGTTTAAATAATATACATCTAACTATTCTTGTCGTTCTATTTAAACTAATTATCATTGGCATGCTTCAATCTGCCCTTAAAGTAAACAATACTAACTATAGACGTAACTTCAAGACAATACGACATTCACACCTTGTAGGTCACACATGGAAGTAATCTCATACTTATAAAAATTTTTCAAATGACAGTTGACTTTTTTTTAATACTAAAGTGCATCATATATCCATGTAAGAAGGAAAATGTGTAACGACTTGTCATCCCAATTAAGGTAACCTACTTGTTTCTAACCAAATGCTTTTTTGATCATATTCCCGAATACTTGACAGGATTGTCAAATTCCTCCATCAGACCAACCACACTAAAGATCCCTAACAACCATCATTTTAGTACATAGATTAAATTGAATACGACCCCCCGATTAACATCTGGACCACAAACCTTTTGTAGACGTATTTCAACTATCATCATTTATGGTGTAAGGACGAAAACAACAATCTTGGCTTTTTTTGTCAAAGCAGAGTAACAACAGACTAAGGTATAAATAAAATCTAGGCACCGTTAATTCACTTAAGGATATCTTAAAAAAACCTCCCTCCAGTCTGCACAATTTTGGATGTTTTTTATTTTCTTAGTCAACAAGTTACCAAATCAGGTTGAAGATTTGACGAGATTATTCAGTTCATACATTTATTGTATTTCCAAATGCAAACTAGTGTAAGATATTATACGGAAAAGCCCTGTCAGCCGTTAGAGAATAAAGCCGGCTGTTAAATAATTCGCATGCTCTCCTTTATTTATACACATTTTTCTTTTTGTACAAGTTTTAAGTGATATTTTAATATTAGATTTAATATATTTTAAATTTATGGCAGCAGAGATTACCTACATGGTTTGGCCACTGAATATACCTGTTTAGTATACCCGCATAATTATGGACTTCATATTACATCTTATCACAATTGGTGTTTTGGGTGCGACAAAATGACCTGGTGTGTGCATTTCAAATTTTACCGTTTTATTAGTAGGGTGTGTAGATTCTAAAGGACAATGTCTATGCCATCATTTAAAATTAGGTTAAATAAACATTGTCTTTTCACTGCCTGGTGAAAAATTCATAAATGCTAGACATAAAAAATATGAATATACGTTTGAAATAATGAAATTAATATTTTAATTGAAAATAAATTAATTTCACAATGCGTTTTATCTGGTTTAGAATTGGGATATTAATGGTTCTTCATTCTAAAAAAACATATTTACAGTCTATAGAAACCACAAGCAAAGACATCAACAACAGAATGAACAAAACAAGAACAGCCTTTTTTAGTCTAAACAACATCTGGAAGTCCTCTCAGTACAGCACAAGGACAAAATTAAGATTATATCAGAGCTGTGTGCTTTCTGTGCTTCTCTATGGCGCGGAGAGCTGGAGAGTTACAGAGAAGGAAATGTCGAAATTGTCATCTTTTCACACAACATGCCTGGGAAAAATTCACCGAATCTTTTGGCCGAATACCATCACCAACCAACATCTGCTTACTCGGAACAAGCAAGAGGACATGCACACCATCATAGCTGGCAGACGCTGGAGCTGGGTTGGCCATGTCCTCAGAAGAGACCCCGATGCCATCACAAGAACAGCTATGCTATGGACCCCTGAAGGAAAACGAAAGAGAGGCCGACCAAAAACAACTTGGCGGAGGACTCTGGAGGCTGAGATGCAAAGAATGAACCAGAGTTGGGGCACTGTACGAAGGATGGCCACCGTTCGAGCAAAGTGGAATCAATTTGTTATTGCCCTACAAGACGCCACCAGGCGTGATGGCCACTGACTGCTTTGACGGTCGGCGGCTAAGGATCAAAGAAGAAGAAGAAACCACAGCTGCAAGAGTATGTGAATTTGTTGGTGCAAGCGTCTTGCAAGGAGAACAATGGTGACTTGGTGCTCCGTAAAGAGTGAAAATGAAAATAATGATGATGAATGATAATCAGTCCGTGCCAGTACACGTGTACAAGCACATTTATGTACCTATCTTCATACAAGCACATTTATGTACCTATCTTCATACAAGCACATTTATGTACCTATCTTCATACAAGCACATTTATGTACCTATCTTCATACAAGCACATTTATGTACCTATCTTCATACAAGCACATTTATGTACCTATCTTCATACAAGCACATTTATGTACCTATCTTCATACAAGCACATTTATGTACCTATCTTCATACAAGCACATTTATGTACCTATCTTCATACAAGCACATTTATGTACCTATCTTCATACAAGCACATTTATGTACCTATCTTCATACAAGCACATTTATGTACCTATCTTCATACAAGCACATTTATGTACCTATCTTCATACAAGCACATTTATGTACCTATCTTCATACAAGCACATTTATGTACCTATCTTCATACAAGCACATTTATGTACCTATCTTCAGTTGTTTTGTTTTAGCTGAGTGTACTTCTGGTCCTACTGTCTCTGGAGCATGGGGGAACCACAGCTGTTCTTTGTCACACTGCAGGAAACCTGCGATGAAGCAACTTCTGTACTTTGGAAAAAAAGTGAAAGTTTCTACCAGGGCTGAGGAGTCGTAGTTGGAGTCATGGAGTCGGTCGTGTTTTAGTGGAGTTGGAGTGGGTAAAAGATGTCCCGATTCCGACTTCGATAATACAGGGTGTCCATAAAAGAATGTACCTATTTCTATTTTCTTTTTTTTTCACCTACTTGAGCAGTGTGTGGAGAGACATGTAACATTACTGGTTGCAACTCAAGTGCGAAAGTTTCACTTGAAATACCCGCCGTGCACATGCGCACTGTTTTTGCGAAATGGCGCTGACCAAACAACAGAAGGCGTTTTGTGTGGTAGAATATGCGAAAACGACGTCTCTTATGGCAGTTCAACGCAATTTTCGGCGACAGTTTGGGGTTGATCCACCTGATAAGAATTCCATTAAGCGTTGGTGTACGAAATTCCTGAAGGAAGGTTGCCTGTGCAAAGGCAAAAGCACCGGTCGCCCGTCATGTTCGAAGGAGGCAGTGGATAGAGTTCGGCAAGCCTTCCAGCACAGCCCCATGAAGTCGGTTCGAAGGGCGAGTCGTGATTTGGAAATGCCCAGCAGTACGATATGGAAAGTGCTTCATAAGCGTTTGAGAATGAAGGTATGCTTAAAACTTGCAGACGTTATCTTACTTTTGTGATAGAAAGCATCCTCGTTCCACATCATGGGGCAGAGAATAAATGTTTTGAAAAGGGTACAATCTTTTATGGACACCCTGGATTGATCAAATCATATTTGAGAGCAACAATGAAGCCGGATCTCTTAGAATCGATCCTTTTTTTTCAGGAACCATTTTGAACAAATAAATGGATTTTCCGGCGAGCCTGTCGCTTCTGTTGTTTTTCTGTTATCTAGTCTTCTACTTTGTTATTTTTCACGAGTACCTGAAGCATACCTTTATGTGTGTAATATTTATTTATTGATGTACTGATTACAGGACTCGGGTTTCCCCTCTTAAAATGTTTATACAATACCAAATCTACCCTCTGTCCTGTACTGTTTTCAGTCTTCTGTCATTTACTAGACACAGTATTAAGGTCTTTGTTTTGTGTCATCTGACCTATACTGTATAATAGGGGGACCGCATAAGTGATTACGTCATTAATTAGGCTTGATCTCCCAAGGTACACATCCGGTGTTGCGTGTCGAAAGTCGCGCTAATGACCCCTGTCCACGAAGCACTACGTTCGTGGTTCCTAGTTGACAAGGAGAATAGTGTGATTCGCTTCCGTAGCTAGGCGAAGTTGCCGTTCGGATGGTCCTAGGTTCGATTCTCCGGCGAACCAATCACTTCTGTTGTCTAGTTTTCTACTTCTTTATTTCTCACGAGTGCCTGAAATATAATTTTATGTGTGTAATATTTATTTATTTTTACGAACCAACTCAATTTAAACAAAAAAGTGTCATATTTCAAAATGCTTGTCGAGTTTTTGTTCTGTATCATTGTATGAATGAATGAAAAGTAAAATATGTAATCTACGAAAGACACGTATACATTTATTTACACATATACCATATTTTGAATATATATATATATATATATTGAGTCTAAACATCAGCATGGAGTAGGTTTTATCGTACATAAAGATAGATTGAACTCTGTCATCAGCTGCACCCCAATAAATAGCAGGCTTATCACCATTCGTATTGCAGCACATCCAAAGAACATCTCCATCATACAGGTATATGCCCCCACTACTGACTATGAGGATGAGGCAATTGATACATTTTATGACAATCTGGATGAAGCAATTAAGAAAATTCCAAAGAAAGATCTTCTCATCGTGTTAGGTGATTGGAATGCTAAAATAGGGCCAGATGCATACGGTCACTGGGCTGGTACAGTGGGGAGATTTGGGACAGGTGAAACCAACGATCGAGGACTAAGGCTACTAGAATTTGCCAGCAACTATAAACTAACCATTGCAAATACACTATTTCCTCATAAGTTATCAAGAAGAACAACGTGGCATGCCCCAAAAACTGAGATACATGGCCAAATTGATTTTATTCTTGTATCCAAAAGATTCAAGTCCAGTATTAATAAAGCCAAGACTAGGACTTTTCCTGGCGCCGACATTGGTAGTGATCACGACATGGTATTGATGACGCTCAAGCTTAAACTTAAAAAGAACTATAATCAAAACAGATGTTCTCAGTTAAGATTCAATTTAGACAAACTGAAAGATCCAGAAATCGCGGGAATCTTTGAGGCAACTGTTGGAGGAAAATTCGCAGCTCTCAACTTTTTGGAGGATGATATCAACTCAATCACAGAGAACATGAAAGACGTGCTCATTGAATCAGCAACAGAAATACTTGGTAAAAGAAAGAAAATAAACAAACCATGGGTTACAGATGACATTCTGAAGTTATGTGATACACGGCGGGAAATGAAAAAGGCTAAGTAAGAGGTTCCTGAAGCAGCATGGCAATACAGTATGGTGAATAAAAATATTAGGAAGAAAATGAAACAGGCCAAAGAAAAATGGGTAGCTGATCAATGTGAGTCCATTAATACGGGGCTAATAAAAGGTAACAGCAAGGCAGCTTTTGACACATTAAGAAAACTATCAAAACCCCAACAGCCCAGGGTAACTATCATAGAAGATAGCAATGGGGCTCTGCTAAATGAAAAAACAGCTGTAATGAGAAGGTGGACAGAATATTGTAAAGAATTATATAACTGTAAACTCGACAATGACTATAGCATATTAAACAACATTAAGTGCGAAAACAGGGAACTCGGAAATGCAGCAATATTACGGGAAGAAGTGGAAGAGGCTATATGTTCGATGAAAGGAGGGAAGTCACCGGGTGTGGATAATATCCCAGCAGAGCTCTTGAAATATGGAGGACCAGATATAGTAAAAATCATGACAACAATTTGCCAGAACATATGGAGTACAAAAAAATGGCCAAAAGAATGGACGCAGTCATTAGTAATACCGCTTCCAAAGAAAGGAAATCTAAAAATGTGCAAGAACTACAGAACCATTAGCCTTATTAGTCATCCAAGTAAGGTGATGTTAAGGATACTTTTGAACAGAATAAAACAGAAATCAGAAGAAATCTTGTCAGAGGAACAGGCTGGCTTTAGACCAAAAAGAAGTACCTCAGAACAAATCTTCAATATTAGATTACTTATCGAAAAACATCTCCAACATCAACACGATTTATACCATAACTTCATCGATTTCACAAAAGCCTTCGATCGAGTCTGGCATGAAGGCTTATGGCAAGTAATTAGAAAATTCAATTTTGATACCAACATCATAGATATTATTGAAGCACTATACAAGGACGCAAGCAGTGCTGTTTTTGCAAGTGTGACAGCCCGTGATTCTTTGTATTATGAAGACTGTTATGTGACCATGTCTGCCCAGGTTCGCTTACCTCTGTGGTTAGCATTGACTTGCTGTTTAACCACAACAGTCACACACACACACACAGCACGTGATGTGATAACGCGATGGTAATGTGAATACTGTTTATTTTACATATGAGAAGATCATTGCTGTCTGCTCTTACCTCCACATTTGGTCCAGCATAGAATATACAATGTAAGTTCTTTCTTTCCTTACTCTCTCTCGCTCAGTATCGAATGTACACCTTCTGACCTTTTAACCATCAGTGATCATGCAGGTGTTCTAGTTCTGATCTTTCTTCCTTATAGTTTCTTATGTCTATTGTTATCTATCATCTAAGTGTTCAGGTTATCTATTGGTAGACCGGGCCTCTCCGGGGATGTTGTTTTCCCTTTTATCACTGAGGAACATGACTACTGTCTATATGAAATAAAGTTCACTCTACGTACCTTTTCCTATCTGAATAATACTAACTCACACCGTTTCTCCTTCTAGACAAGAATTTCTCCTATTCAATAATTCGGGTTAATCATTACCCAACTACTTCTTGTCCATGAAATATTCATCCCTTAAACTACTTGAATACTGCCATTATCATGGCTGCCCGCGTATATGCGGCTTCCCTCTCCGGCTCACGGTTCTGGACTGCCCCTGAGAAAAGCGTGATTTCCTAAATCACCGTTCACCTCTGTCATGCGCAACATTGTCCGCGCATCCCCTTCCTGTACTCTATCTGAACCGTCCCACCTCTAACTCTCCTTATTCCTTCCCTTTGACTGTAAATCGTTCTCTAACTGCCACATTATCTCCCTTTCTCCCTTAAAAATAAATTATTTATCCGTAGGAGAAAAAATTTATTTTCATGACTGTACCAACACTATAAAAAAAAATCTTTATCAATGTGCTGTTACAACCCTAGCTCAGCACATTACCAATTCTTATCTGTGCCAAAGGACAATTTCCCTTTACACAACACAATTAAATTGTACTGGGAACGTACATTCATCAACATCTCGTTCCCATTTACGACCACTCATCTTTGCTTTGTCCTATCTGCTCATGTTACATGATTTCAAAAAAACATACTTTTTAGACATGTTATACATTCCACTTTCTTAGTGGTCATTCATTTGTTTTTGTTTTTTTTCATATCACTTAACATGTCATTATTTTCTTACATTACAACATATTATCATAACAAAACTGAGAAATAACTCTTTTCCCGTCACTTTTCTTAAGTGACCTTTCCTTTTCACATTTATGACTGTTCTTAACCCTCGTCTTTCTCACTCACATTCTGCCAACTGTGTACTTAACCATACAAAATTTAGTTCCTTTTACACATCCAGTCACTCCTGTTGTCATACACGTAAACTCCTCATATAATATTATCTTCTGTCACCACACACCTGGTGTGAACTGTCTGGCGTTCCTCTTCTCTCGTATAAAGCCAAACATGTCTTTTGTCATGTCTCCCTATATATATAGTTCATGATGGCGTGAGCCATTTACTATTATGGCAACACTGAATTGCCATCCTCCTATCCACCTTTTACTAACTAGACTTCTGTCCTTGGTCTACTATGCAGAAATATTTTCAACTTCTTTGGTCTACCTATCTTAAACCGCGTTGTCGCTTTGACCTACTTGCGTATTTTTCTGCTGCTGACCTGTCACTTGAACTCCTTTTTCACAACACTGTCTCCTGGTGTGTGAATTTCTGTTATATATGTTCGGTGAGGGTTATCCTCAATAGACTCACATGTGTAGTCTGATAAACACCGCACTTAACGTTTTTATATGTTTTTCGTTCTCTCCCTGGAACTTCTCTTTGTGCTATCTCCTTTTTCCTTCTCCACAACACTGTCTCTCCATGTCTAAATTTCTACTGTATATGTTCGGTGAGGGTTACCCTCCATAGACTCACATTTGTAGTCTGGCAAACGCCGCACTTAACGTTTTTATATGTTTTTCGTTCCCTCCCTGGAACGTTCTCAACACAATTCTCTTCTCTTCATGTATTACGGAGAAACAAATATGATTTCTCCCCAAAGCCTTCATAAGACTCGGCCACTGCCGCAAAAATCTCTTTCTTTGCCATATGCTCCATGGCTTCTTACTTCTACATAAGTTCCTTCTAGAACTATCTCTTCTATATGTCCGTGCCATCCTTCCTGTGGCTTCTCAATACTCCGTCACTTCTCCGTGACTCTCAATTTTCCCATACTTATTTATCCAAGTGATTCTCTTGTTTTCGCCATCTCCCATGGCGCTTAATATCTCACCGTCCAATATCTCAATTACTCACTCTTAATTTCGCCATCTCTTATGGCTCTTCTTCTTCCCACATAACATCCTCGTCATTTTTCATGACCTTTATATCTCATCTCCCCCTCTACTTCACTTACTCATAAACTCCGCTATGTTAGCTATAGTGACTTCCTTGTCCCTATGCCTTTCCAACGAAATGTGTTTATCAATATCTATATTTTCTTCTTCCTTTATTTCTCTTCCGACCTTGATGACGATTTGCCTGCTCTGCCTTTTCTATCAACCTTTTCCTGTTTGCGTCATTTAACATTTTCGTCAGAACCATATTTACCTCAGTTTTAGTTTGTGGAAAGTATGTCTGATACTTCTGCTCCAGCACGCTCCATAGCATGGCTCCCGAGAAGTTAAAATCAGGCCGCTTTATGGTAGCTTCTATTACCTTCTTCACCTCGTCGATATTTGGTTCATCCGCTTTAATCGGATTCTTTCTCAATTTTTCCAAGAATTTAGACCTCTCCGAGCGCCATAGAACCACATTTGGCTCAACCTTTTTGGTAATGTTCTCCGTCTTTATCTGATTTATACGTCCAAGATCACTATTCTCATTTTTCGGCCAATAAATTCTACGGCCTTCGTCGTCCGTTATATGCTCGAGCTCATCCGACCTGTATCCAATTTCGTCGGGGCCCATAACTCTATCCTCCCCACTTGACGAATCGAATTCTGATTCTATGTCAAGCTGGTACTTTTCTTGTACTGTACTTACACCCTCCTGTTTCGTCTTTCTTTTCTCCGAGTCTTCAATCTGTCGATTATATGCCTCCCTCCAATCAGTCTGCGTGATTGTCGCTGCATGTCGCATCCACATGTCTGCATTGTCCGCTATTATTTTCTCCAGATTGTATACTGACAACTCCCTTTCTCTACTACTATCTCCACATTTGCTCCCTTCTTCCTTACTTCTTCTACTATTCTCTCCTCTTCTATAAGTACTTTTGTATCTGTGACTACCGTCACTCTCGTCAGATCCTACACTGTCTGAGTCAGTCGACACCATTTCTGACGACCATCTCTGTCTACTGCTATATTCTGCTTCATTATCTGTCTGTCGACTTTTTTCTCTGGTCGACTGCATCGGTTCATCCTTCTTATTGTTTACCTCGATGCTATCCCTATGCTGTGGTATCACTACTTCTTTAGCCGTTTGTAGGTTCATCCTTTTTACACTGAGTGGAATCTTAGACTTTCTCGTATTGTCTAATACCTGTGACCATGTTTCCTTTTCTCTCCTGACGTCTTTCTCATTGTGTGCTGGCCCCAAGTGTGAAGCTACAGTATCTATCTCAGTTTGTGTTCCGGCACTAATCATCTGTGTTTCATGTGTTTCTGGTTCTTGTGTACCAACGCTGACCCTGTCTCTCTGTATGTTTTCCTGTTTCTGGACTGTTGTCCTAACTTGACTTGTCCATGGTCTATTCCTATTACCTTCTTCCTTTATTGTAATATTTTGCTGATCAGATCCTATTATGTTTCTCCACACTCCTAGCGGTTCTACCTTCATTTCCCAACCGTTCTGTGTTCTTATATGGCACTTCTGTTGGTTTGCTCTGTTGATGTTATTTATTTCTATGGACTTCCCTTTTCTAACTTCTGCCACAAAATTTCTGACCGCCATTCTTATTCTTCTTTTATTAAGTGTGTTCCAGTGTGGTCGTACAGCAGCTGTTTCTGGGATTTTATTTGTGTCCTTGTTTTCTCTATCACAAGTGTGACAATGTCCTTTCCCTTTCGTATCGTACGATTTAGACTCTGCTTGAAGATCTCTTTCATTAAGTAATGTGTCTAATTGCCTTCTGATAGAGTCTGTGATCAGATCAACAGATGAAAAAATCGCAATTTTAACTTTTTCCAATTCATCTGCAATTATTGACATTGCATATTTGTCAATATCTGTAAGCCACTTACGGCATGCATGTGGGTCACCTGAAAATAAATCTACATTACCTTTTGTATTTACGTATTTATCACTGTTGGCTAATGTGTCGGTAATCGTCTTTATGAGGACCAAAGTCTGACTGTCTTGCATGTTATACTGTGTCTGTTCGGCTTGTGCCATCATCACAATCTGAAAAATAGTTACTTATTTCTACGGTAAACTTAAACTAACTTGCACCTGAAAATGAATGGAAATTTTTCTATTAATCTTGGGTTTCCTGAAAAAAAAATATAATGTTACAGTTACAAAAAAAATGTATGCATACACTGTTATAATTCAATATTAGTGAGACACAATACTAATAATAATGATAAGAATAATAATTAAACAACAGTAATAATATTAATAACAATAATATTACTATAATGTCTAATTAATAAGGCAAGAATACTAATACAACAATGTCTAATTAAACTAATTAATTAAGACGTCTGCGTTGGAGTACTCGTTTTATCGCGATATTGCCCGCGCGTGACCGACTTTTCTTTTTAACAAACACTATTGTTGTATTTTTATACCATCCGGACTACACACTGTTTTGGTAAACACAAACCTGTCAGTGAATCGGTTACTGTAATGCACTCTGTGACCTGTTAAGACTACTTGATGAGCGATACACGTTGACCTGGCCGTCTGCTGTGATGAGTGTCCCCGTGCTGATTTCTAAGCTGGCGTTACAGAACAGTGAATATTGTACCTGCTGTGTTTCTGCGAATCCCTCTCGTGCAGGCGGCGTGAAGAAAAAAAAATCTTGACTTGATTTCTGAGCTGGCGTTTCTGGTTGAGTGGTTCCCAACCTGTCACTTCTTCTGTTTACACTTTGACTGTACTGTTTTTCTTCGTATGGGAAACTGCAACTTTGCCTTTCATCTGTTATGCCCCGCCGTCTGTGGTTCTTGAAGTGTGTCATCAACTAGTTTGTGTGTTGTACTTTGTCTTGTTGTGACGACTTATTCTCGTGCCGGTCGATTTGAAAAAAAAATTCCGACTCGGTTTTTCGGACCGACGTTTCTGCTTGGCTAGTTCCGATACTGTTCACTTTTTCTCTGTTTACAACTTACACTGTTGTCACTCTGTTTTTTTTTCATGTTATCGAAACGTAAATATGAACTCTTTTCTTCGTTATACTCTGCCGTCTGTAGTTGCTGAGGTCTGCCACAGATACGGAAAATGTATTATGGTGTCTTCTGTAAGTGCTATTCTGCATTATGATAGCTATCTGTAGTTCGTGGTTGTTGAAATCTGTTGCAGCGTCCAAAACGCATCTATGTCTTCTGCCTGAAGCGAGGAGAGATGACAGCATAAAGCATAGTTGTTGAACTCCTGTTTTAGAAACAATGTGTGTGTGCTGCTGTTAGAGGTTGGTTACGGCACCAAAATTGATGAGATATGACAGCCCGTGATTCTTTGTATTATGAAGACTGTTATGTGACCATGTCTGCCCAGGTTCGCTTACCTCTGTGGTTAGCATTGACTTGCTGTTTAACCACAACAGTCACACACACACACACACAGCACGTGATGTGATAACGCAATGGTAATGTGAATACTGTTTATTTTACATATGAGAAGATCATTGCTGTCTGCTCTGACCTCCACATTTGGTCCAGCATAGAATATACAATGTAAGTTCTTTCTTTCCTTACTCTCTCTCGCTCAGTATCGAATGTACACCTTCTGACCTTTTAACCATCAGTGATCATGCAGGTGTTCTAGTTCTGTTCTTTCTTCCTTATAGTTTCTTATGTCTATTGTTATTTATCATCTCAGTGTTCAGGTTATCTATTGGTAGACCGGGCCTCTCCGGGGATGTTGTTTTCCCTTTTATCACTGAGGAACATGACTACTGTCTATATGAAATAAAGTTCACTCTACGTACCTTTTCCTATCTGAATAATACTAACTCACACCGTTTCTCCTTCTAGACAAGAATTTCTCCTATTCAATAATTCGGGTTAATCATTACCCAACTACTTCTTGTCCATGAAATATTCATCCCTTAAACTACTTGAATACTGCCATTATCATGGCTGCCCGCGTATATGCGGCTTCCCTCTCCGGCTCACGGTTCTGGACTGCCCCTGAGAAAAGCGTGATTTCCTAAATCACCGTTCACCTCTGTCATGCGCAACATTGTCCGCGCATCCCCTTCCTGTACTCTATCTGAACCGTCCCACCTCTAACTCTCCTTATTCCTTCCCTTTGACTGTAAATCGTTCTCTAACTGCCACACAAGCAACGACATTGGAGAATTTTTCAAAACAACTGTAGGAGTTCGCTAGGGATGTATCCTGTCACCAGTGCTCTTTAATATATATCTAGAACATATTATGCAGGAGGCTCTCTACGATTATAAATCAACCATATCGATTGGAGGCCGACCTCTGTGCAACCTAAGTTTTGCTGATGATATTGATCTGATAGCTGGATCAGAATCAGAACTTCAAGACCTTACCTCTAGACTGGAGAAAGTAACAAGAACGTATGGGATGGAAATTAATATAGAAAAAAGCAAGATATTGGTGAATAGCCATAAGAAACATGTTCCGACCAACATTACGTTAAATGGGCAAACGTTAGAAGAAGTTAACACCTTTAAATATCTCGGGTCCACTATATGTAGTGATGGAAGATCAAGTAAAGAAATAAAGACAAGACTTGAGATGGCCTCAGCTGCCATGACAAGGTTGAATGTGATCTGGAAAAGTAACATCAGTTTTCCTGTGAAGATCAAATTATACAAATCACTTGTATTATCTATTCTCTTGTATGGATGTGAGGGCTGGACACTCACTGCAGATACGGAGCGAAGGATTCAGGCTTTCGAGCATAAATGTTATAGAAGAATTTTGCGCATTTGCTATAAAGAGCACAAAACAAATGTCTATGTTAGAGAGAAGATAAACACCTATGCAGGCCACCAAGAACCACTTTTGTCATTAGTGAAACGTCGAAAGCTTGCCTGGTTTGGGCATGTAACTCGTCATGACTCCCTTTCGAAAACGATCCTTCAGGGAACAGTCGAAGGTAAACGGAGAAGAGGAAGGCAGAGAAAATCCTGGGCTGATAACATCAAAGAATGGGCAGGACACGGTTTTTCCACACTTGTACGCATTGCTGAGGATAGAGAGCAGTGGAGGACCCTGTCTGCTGATGCTTCCACCATGGCACCCCTACGACCCATGACGGGTTACGGGCTGAGATGATGATGATACCATATTTACACATATACCATATTTACACATATACCATATTTACACATATAACTCCATATTTTTACAGTTTTATCTTACATTTATTCATGTATCAGCTGCATAGAGGCATTCAATACCTTCATCAGCGAATGTTTAAAAATACATATTGATTTTTTAAAATGCTAATATTAAGCAAATATCACAAACTTTTTCACAAGTATCTGCTACTTTTGTCAAGACTCCACATAATAGATATATATATGATATATGAGATCCCGTGTGCAAGTTGCACACGTTAAAAATCCAACGGCAGTTGCAAATCGTAAAGAGTAGGCCAAAGGCCGCTGCTCTGGCAAAATTTAAAAATTAGAAACCTACCCACCACAGAAATATTTATAGAATGTGTGATTCCTATATACACACACTGGGATCCTCGCCGGGGGCTACGGAGTTCGTGCACTGTGCTGATATCCTCCTTGTGTGATCTAAGGGAGGAGATCGGAGCACTGATGGAGTTGTCCGTGTGCAATGAAAATAGTCCTTAAAACAAAACCAATCTCCATACAAGTGCATAATTTTACGCCATATGACTAGCAAAACACCTGTAGTCGGGGTCGGGAGTCGGAATATTTGTGGCCGACTCCACAACACTGGTTTCTTCAGCAATGTGTTTTCATGATAAATTAACCAGCCCAGCGCACAAGTCTCTTTAGTCTTCTTTTACATGCTGAGGTAGAACACTTGCTTCTCAAGGCAACGGTACAGGATTCGAAACCTGGTGGCTTCAAGCTCTGATCTACTCAGCTGTAAACGGGTACATGACTGCTCTTGGGTGAGGAAATGCAACGTCATTGAGGAAGCGAACCAATCATCCCACCTCATAAAGCTGAGACCTAGTGTAGTGATGTCTCTTATACTTCACTCCCCTCCGGCAATATCTGATGTGGGACTACCTTTGCCTTTATGTTTATCTGCTTGAGAGCAGTTCCCCTGTACTCCCATTTCCCATCCCCGTGATGCACGGGCGTAGTTTCCTGATGAGGTTTGAATGCCCGCCTCAAGGTCGTACTCTGTTCGTGATGTACATCATGCACCGGTAGCACTAGACACATAAATAGATTCTGTGGATATTGTGAGGACTTATATCTGTGCCTGTGCATGTCACACACACACATCATCATCATCTCAACCCGTAACCAGTCATGGGTCGTAGGGTTGCCATGGTGGAAGCATCAGCAAACAGGGTCCTCCACTGCTCTCTATCCTCTGCAATGCGTACAAGTGTGGAAAAACCGTGCCGTGCCCATTCCTTGATGTTATCAACCCAGGATTTTCTTTGCCTTCCTCTTCTCCGTTTACCTTTGACTGTTCCCTGGAGGATCGTTTTCAAAATGGAGTCACACACACAAAGAAGAAATAAGTAAATAAACACACATTTAGCTGTAAATAACGGGGACATTGCTGTAATTTGAATAAATAGATTTATCTCCACTGTAAGAATACTCATGCTGGTACATATTGCACGGCGTTTTCATAAGTGCCCTTCGTGAAGCACGCAACATGGTTTCTTTAACCCAGTGGTCAACATCACCATCATCATGTTCCACATTGAGCGTAGTTCCTTAAACAAATTTATATCAATTCTTCCTGTCCACTGCCATCATCTGAAGATCTTTCCGTGACGTCATCCCCTCCATATTTGTCTCCAGTTCTCTTCTTCATGTGTTCATTGGTTCCCTGCTACCTCTCTAACCCTGGGGATTCTATAATAAGGATTGCCTGGTAAAGCTATCACCAGGTTTCCTCAACGTGTGTCCAATCCATCTCCAGCTTCTTCTTCTCATCTCTTGTTCCACTGACACTTGTCTGGTTCTTGTCATCACTTCCACATTAGTGATCTTGTCATTACTTCCACATTAGTGATCTTGTCATTACTTTCACATTAGTGATCTTGTCATTACTTCCACATTAGTGATCTTGTCATTACTTCCACATTAGTGATCTTGTCATTACTTCCACATTAGTGATCTTGTCATTACTTCCACATTAGTGATCTTGTCATTACTTCCACATTAGTGATCTTGTCATCACTTCCACATTAGTGAATGACCTTGTCATTACTTCCACATTAGTGATCTGGTTATTACTTCCACATTAGTGATCTTCTCATTACTTCCACATTAGTGATCTTGTCATTACTTCCACATAAGTTATCTTGTCATTACTTCCACATTAGTGATCTTGTCATCACTTCCACATTAGTGAATGATCTTGTCATTACTTCAACATTAGTGATCTTGTCATTACTTCTACATTAGTGATCTTCTCATTACTTCCACATTAGTGATCTTGTCATTACGTCCACATTATTGATCTTGTCATTACTTTCACATTATTGATCTTGTCATCACTTCCACATTAGTGAATGATCTTGTCATTACTTCCACATTAGTGATCTTGTCATTACTTCCACATTAGTGATCTTGTCATTACTTCCACATTAGTGATCTTGTCATTACTTCCACATTAGTGATCTTGTCATTACTTCCACGTTAGTATCTTGTCATTACTTCCACATTAGTGATCGCGTCATTACTTCCACATTAGTGATCTTGTCATTACTTCCACATTAGTGATGTCGTCATTACTTCCTCATTAGTGATCTTGTCATTACTTCTACATTAGTGATCTTGTCATTACTTCCACATTAGTGATCTTCTCATTACTTCCACATTAGTGATCTTGCCATTACTTCCACATAAGTGATCTTGTCATTACTTCCACATTAGTGATCTTGTCATCCCTTCCACATTAGTGAATGATCTTGTCATTACTTCCACATAAGTGATCTTGTCATTACTTCCACATTAGTGATCTTGTCATTACTTCCACATTAGTGATCTTGTCATTACTTCCACATTAGTTATCTTGTCATTACTCCCACATTAGTGATCTTGTCATTACTTCCACGTTAGTATCTTGTCATTGCTTCCACATTAGTGATCGTGTCATCACTTCCACATTAGTGATCTTGTCATTACTTCCACATTAGTGATCTTGTCATTACTTCCACATTAGTGATCTTGTCATTACTTCCACATTAGTGATCTTGTCATTACTTCCACGTTAGTATCTTGTCATTACTTTCACATTAGTGATCGTGTCATTACTTCCACATTAGTGATCTTGTCATTACTTCCACATTATTGATCTTGTCATTACTTCCACATAAGTGATCATGTCATTACTTCCACATTAGTGATCTTGTCATTATGTCCACATTAGTGATCTTGTCATCACTTCCACATTAGTGATCTTGACATAACTTCCACATTAGTGATCTTGTCATTACTTCCACATTAGTGATCTTGTCATTACTTCCACATTAGTGAATGATCTTGTCATTACTTCCACATTATTGAATGATCTTGTCATTACTTCCACATTAGTGATCTTGTCATTATTTCCACATTAGTGAATGATCTTGTCATTACTTCCACATTAGTGATCTTGTCATTACTTCCACATTAGTGATCTTGTCATTACTTCCACATTAGTGATCTTGTCATTACTTCCACATTAGTGAATGATCTTGTCATTACTTCCACATTATTGAATGATCTTGTCATTACTTCCACATTAGTGATCTTGTCATTATTTCCACATTAGTGAATGATCTTGTCATTACTTCCACATTAGTGATCTTGTCATTATTTCCACATTAGTGAATGATCTTGTCATTACTTCCACATTAGTGATCTTGTCAATACTTCCACATTAGTGATCTTGTCATTACTTCCACATTAGTGATCTTGTCATTACTTCCACATTAGTGATCTTGTCATTACTTCCACGTTAGTGATCTTGTCATTACTTCCACATTAGTGAATGATCTTGTCATTACTTCCACATTAGTGAATGATCTTGTCATTACTTCCACATTAGTGATCTTGTCATTACTTCCACATTAGTGAATGATCTTGTCATTACTTCCACATTAGTGATCTTGTCATTACTTCCACATTAGTGATCTTGTCATTACTTCCACATTAGTTATCTTGTCATTACTTCCACATTAGTGATCTTGTCATTACTTCCACATTAGTGAATGATCTTGTCATTACTTCCACATTAGTGATCTTGTCATTACTTCCACATTAGTGAATGATCTTGTCATTACTTCCACATCAGTGATCTTGTCATTACTTCCACATTAGTGATCTTGTCATATCACTTCGCTCCTTCTATTCTACGCAAGCACTCATTTATGAATTCCTCTAACTTTTTTTTTTTTCTGGTTGTAGTTTTTGTTGTTCTCCTCGTTTCACAGCTATACAATAGGACTAGCTTGACATTTATTAGTGATCTACAACTAGGGGTAAATTACCCCTGTGAGAGTAATTTCGAGTTTCCTGGAGAGAATGATCAATAGTAACAAGTCAATTTAGCCGTTAGACTAGCTAGATTTAGAATTAGATTCTATCGTTTTACACAGAGCTTCCGATAGGCAGTGGTTAGAGTGCTGCCTTTCCGGCTCACAGTTACTGGGTTCAGGGTTCAAAACCTAGTAGCATCACACTCCAGCCTACCAAGTTATAAATATATACATGGCTCTGCTCTTGAGTTAGGGAAGGCAAAGCCATGAAGAAAGGATCCTGATCACCCCAACTCATAAAGCTGGACCTAGTATAGTTAAGTTTCTAATACGTCACTCCCCTACGTCAGTATCTGCTACGGAAGTACCTTTACCTTTTAGTTTTCCCCTTGACTAGAACTAGATTCTGTACATTCACCCAGGACGTCCGATTGGCCGAGGGGTTAGGACGCTTGCCTCTCGTGGCAAAGTTACTGGGTTCAAAACCTGGTGGTGTCTCGCTCCAGAATACCCAGATGTAAACGGGCACCTGACCTTGCTCTTGAGTTAGGGATCGCGTTACACGCCCATTGAGGCATATTGGGAATCTGGTGTTAGGCCCAGATTTTTTTGACCATCGGTACACTAGAGGTGATGTGGTCAGCATCACGCCGGCCGCCTTTAACCTTCCCAGAGTTGCTCTGGTACCAAATTCGTGAAGCTCGGTCGAACCCGGAGCCATTTGCGGTCTAAAGAAAACTGGGGATCGAACTATGGGAAGCTAGGAAACCAGTGGCAGGTGAAATTTAGCTAATAGGGAAACTAGTAACCCCGCCTCATAAAGCTGAGACCTAGTATAGTGAAATGTATAAGACTTCACTCCCCTACGGCTGTAGTATAGTGAAATGTATAAGACTTCATTCACCTACGGCTGTAGTATAGTGAAATGTGTAAGACTACACTCACCTACGGCGGTAGTATAGTGAAATGTATAAGACTACACTCACATACGGCGGTAGTATAGTGAAATGTATAAGACTACACTCACCTACTGCTATAGTATAGTGAAATGTATAAGACTTCACTCACCTACGGCTGTAGTATAGTGAAATGTATAAGACCAAACTCACCTACGGCGGTAGTATAGTGAAATGTATAAGACTACACTCACATACGGCGGTAGTATAGTGAAATGTATAAGACTACACTCACCTACCGCTGTAGTATAGTGAAATGTATAAGACTACACTCACCTACGGCTGTAGTATAGTGAAATGTATAAGACTACACTCACCTACGGCTGTAGTATAGTGAAATGTATAAGACTTCACTCACCTACGGCTGTTGTATAGTGAAATGTATAAGACTTCACTCACCTACGGCTGTTGTATAGTGAAATGTATAAGACTTCACTCACCTACGGCTGTAGTATAGTGAAATGTATAAGACTTCTCCCTACAGTTGTATCTTCTATGAGTTTTTTTTTTATGTAAAACTTCTGCCTCGTTTTGGCGAGGCGCGTCCCGTTCAACCTAGTCGGTTATATTAGGGCGCATGTCCAAATATAAAAGACCCTTAGGTGTGGGATTTATTTGATTTAGCTATGAGTTTACCTTTACCTGTACCTTTTATATTTCCCAATGCAGGGTTGTCAACTTTTTTTTTTTTTTTTGCTCATGCTCTCCCCCTTCTTAGCCTCATTTACCTCTGCGGCCCCACTCATAGTTGCTGTTAGCTGGAAAAAAGGTACTTTACTATCTTACTGTGGCCCCCTAGAAATATGGCATGGCCCCCTGGGAGGCTATATGGCCCACGTTGATAACCACTGTCCTAATGCAATGAGCGCTGTTATTGACTTTTGATATCTTATTTTGTTATTACTGTCTGTTCCTTCAACATTGCCTAGATTACTGCCAAGATATATGTATGATTTTGAATTATCTATATCTTATTACCTTCTATCACTTTCAACAAACACATGCTCTCCTGTCACGTGCCAACAGGTCAAGGTCTTTCCGTATCTTCTTGATCACTTTCATTTCTTCTACCAGTTCTTTTCTCCAATGTTCTTCGGTCTGTCTCTACACCGCGGATTCCAGAACAAGGACTGCCTGGTAAAGCTATCAACAGGTTTCATCAGTGTGTGTTCAATCCATCTCCAGCGTCTTTCTCTCATCACTTAATAATGAAGGTTCATTCATTCATTCATTCCGGACCTAAGACGCGTCAACAGTGAGAAATGCAGTCAGCGACTCATAGCTTGACTGCTTGCGTCAGGGTCAGCGAACCAGAGCTGATCAAGACCCTACTCCACCTCCAAGTGGTGGTCCTGGAAACAGGCTGCATCACTGCAGTCTGGCTAAGTAAGTAGGGATCGAAGAGGGAAGGCTAACCCGGTCCCAAAAATGCCGTGCTGAAGTCGGATGTGTCAGCCGAAAGGCGCAAATATCGCAGCTTCGCTGTAAACGGATACAACGCAACCAACGTCCTTTTCAGAGCGAAAGAAGAAGAAGAAGAATTCATTTATCACCCCCCAGCTCCCCAAGGAGAATAAGACTTCATCAAACGTATACCAAGTCTTCATGTCAAGTGGGTGTCACGTGCCCTCGGCTCAAGGTCTTTCTGTGTCTTCTTCATCCTCTTCATGTTTGTCTCCAGTTCTCTTCCCCGTGTGTTCCTTGGTCTCCCTCTTTTCCTAGTGACTCCAGAACAAGAACTGCCGTGTAATGCTATCACCAGGTGTCCTCAATATGTGTTCTATCTCCAGCATCTTCTTCTCATCTCTAGTTCCACTGACACATGTCTGGTTCTTGTCATCGGTTCCACTTTAGTGATCTGGTCATACTTACTTACTTAGTCGTTCCCCTTCTACCGTGAGGTGTAGAGGTTTGGAAGAGAGAACGCCAGACTATCCTATAGGCTGTCTTCCTCCTGGCCTGGTTCCATTCTAGTCCTTGGTCCTTCAAAGATTGTCTAATGTTGTCCTCCCAGCGGACTCTGGGTCGTCCTGGGGGTCTGGATCCCTGGCTCTTTGTTTCCCATGCTTGTCGTGGTAGCCGATCTTCTCCCATTCTGCAGGCATGGCCAAACCATCTTAGTTGGGACTGTTCCACTTGGGTTTGCAGGGGGTGGGATTTTAGGCCTTGACGTATCGTCTGGTTGCGAACCATGTTACTTCAACCACCTTCCTCAGATACCTCATTTCTGAGGTTTGGATCTGGCTTTTATGGGTTGTAGTCATTGCCCATGACTCGCATCCATATGTCAAGACTGGGACATAGGTGGAGCGGTATACAGCCATCTTCGTTTTCTTAATCTGGTCATTCCACTTCAATCCTTCTGTTCTGCACAAGCACCTTTTATGAATGTCTCTAGCTTTTTGGTTATTCTTTTTGTTGTTCTCCATGTTTTAGAGCCATTCAGTAGGACTGACTTGACGTTTAAATGAAAGATTCTGATTGTTATGTTCAACCTGATTTCTGGAACCCAAAGATGCAGCAATAGAGAATGCAGTCAGCGACCCATAGCTTGACTGCTTGCATCAGGATCAGCGAACCAGAGCTGGTCAAGACCCTACTCCACCTCCACGTGGTGGTCCTGGAAACAGATTGCATCACTGCAGTCTGGCTGAGCAAGTAGGGATCGCAGTGGGAAAGCAAACCCGGTCCCAAAAAATGCCGTGCAGAAGTCGGATGTGTCGACCGAAAGGTGCAGATATCACAGCTTAGGTGTAAACAGACACAACGCAACCACCGTCCTTTTAAGGACGAACGAGGAAGAAGAAGAAGACCTGATTTCTTTTCATCTCCACACATTTCCCAATACACTGAGAACTTCTATAGCCTTTTGCATTCTTATTTTGATATCCTTGTCTGTCTTTCCACCAGTGTCTTTTTTGCTACCAGGGTATATGTAAGATTCTACATCTTGTAGTGGTACTACTTCAAGTGAAATACTGTTATCGTTTCCTGCATTTGTTCCCATTATCTTTGTTTTCTTCCTGTGTATTTTCAGTCTCACTTGCTGTGACCTCTCATTAAGCATTCCATTTTGTTTTACATCTGATTACGTTTTGTGAGACAGGAGAGCCAGGTCGCCGGCAAAATCTATATCATTAAACTATTAGTCATATTCCACTGGATTCCATTTCTGTTAGCTGAAGTAGGTGTTTTAATAAATATCGCCTGCAGAAAGGGAAAGAACAAAAAAATGAAGATTAATGGTGACTATTAATTATTCCACGAAACAGGAAACAAGGTTGAGTAAATAAAATGTATGCCGTGCTTCATAAGTAAACGTTAACGAATCAATCACAAAGAACCATACATAAATAAAATGTATGACATTAATCAGAAATACCACCGGAATATATTGATTATCATCACTTGATGGTTACCGGAAAAGTGCAACGAATGAATTTGTGCGTCGAGTTGGTGACGCGAATAGATGCGTGGGTATTAGATGGATAGCAGTGAATTCCAATGTTCTATTCCTTGGTTTTTCCCGAAGATTCGATGCAAGAGTAGGTCAACAGTTTTAATTCCTTTTCACTGGTTTCTTCATCTCGTGGATGACGTAGTTGTTTGAAGAAACACCTTGATGAAATCGGCACATCACCTTTACATAAATCAGACCACAAGGTCTTTTATATTTTGACATGCACCCTATATAACGGCTTCTTCGTTTTTCCTTCACTCTTTCTCTTAAAATGTGCGTTTATCGGCGCTCACTACAAGTTTCTTCTATAATAATAATTATTATTAGTCTCCTTCTTCTGTCTCTGTTAATTTGTAATTTTTCTTATATTCTTCTCTGTTTTTCTTTATTCAAAAATATCCTTTGTGGTATTCGCTTTCTGTTTTTTTCTTTCTTCTTGTTCTTTGCCCTCCTTATCTCTTCGGCCTCTCACTCTCTTTTCCTCACTATACTTATCCTTCTCACTCTTCCTTATTTGTAGCCCCGCACTTCCTTTTCTCCTTTGTGTTTCCCTTTTTCTGCTCCTTATTCTTTTTTCTTCAATTCTTACCTGCTTCAATATCCTCTACTTCTTCTTCTACGAGTACTAGAAATATCCTTATACAAGCACACCACCTCAACTCTGAATTCTTTCTTTTCTTTCATGTAATTTTCTACCACCTTCATCCTTATTACCCTAACGCTCCCCCAGGAGCATAAACCTTTAACACATTCAAGACTATCCTACGTGTCCTGTGTCATCCGTTCAGTGATATTCTGTTACTTCTTTATCATTTCTGTCTCTTATTCCTTTCGAGGAAGTTGAGGGGAACTGCGGTAAGACGTGGAATACAATGGATGGGTGTGAAAAAAAAGTCGAAAAAAGGTGATTCGTCTTACGAGGACAAAGGAATAAGAAAATAGCCAACGTTACGGCCACAAGGCCTTCGTCAGGGAAAGGAAAGAAAGTGAAGGTTAGATAGGACACATAAGAACCTATTTTCTGCCGCCCTCTAATTATACGCATGAATATATAATACACTGTTTATAATATGTCTAGATTTTTTATTTTATCTTATTTTTTATTTATTTATCTTCGACTCATTCTGTTCCCTTCTATTTCCAGTCCCCACTTATATTACGTTTGGGTAGTTTATCGCTTAGTTTCGTTTTTTAGTCTCTAAGTATGTATTGTGTACATCCGGTGGTGGCAGTCATTTCCTTTTCCTGGCACGCGCCTATAAGCGTTAGGACTTCGACGCCTTTAGGGAAGTACCTAGTTTTAATTTTTAAATTTTAATTTTTATATATTATTTTAGGTTCTTATATGTCCTATCTAACCTTCACGTTCTTTCCTTTCCCTGACGAAGGCCTTGTGGCCGTAACGTTGGCTATTTTCTTATTCTTTTGTCCTCGTAAGACGAATCAGCTTTTTTCGATTTTTATTCCTTTCGACATCACACAACTGAAATGGAATCCAGTGGAATCTGACTAAACATCTTGATGATCTGGATTTTGCAGATGACTTGGCTCTTCTGTCCCATAACCATAATCAGATGCAAGAGAAAATGAAAATTCTCGATGAGAGGTCACAACAAGTGCTCCTGAAAATTCACAAGGAAAAGACAAAGATTATGAGAATAAATGCAAGAAATGATAACAAGGTTGAACTTGAAGAAACACCACTAAAAGACGTAGAATCGTACACATATCTTGGAAGTAATATAGACAAAGTTGGAGGGACAGACAGTGATATCAAAATAAGAATACAAAAAGCAAGAGGAGCTTTCATTGCATTGGGAAATATATGGAGAACAAGAGAAATCATGTCCAACACGAAAATAAGAATCTTCAACTCAAATGTGAGGTCAGTCCTATTGTACGGCTCTGAGACATGGAGAACAACAAAAACAACAACCAAAAACCTACAGACTTTTATAAACGGGTGCTTGCGTAGAATAGAAGGACTGAAATGGTATGACAAAGTCACAAATGTGGAATTGATGACAAGAACCAGACAAGTGCCAGTGGAACAAGAGTTGAGAAGAAGACGCTGGCGATGGATAGGACACACATTGAGGAAACCTGTTGATAGCATTACAAGGCAGTCCTTGTTCTGGAATCCACAGGGAAAGAGAGGTAGAGGTAGACCAAAATACACATGGAGAAGAGAACTGGAAACAGAGGTGAAAATGATGAGGAAAACATGGAAAGAACTTGAGCGGATGGCACAGGACAGGAAGACTTGGCATGTGTTTGTTGAAGGCCTATGCTTCTTGGGGAGCTAAAGGGTATTGATTCCTTTCTCCGTGTTTTTTTCTGGCTTCCTCTACCTTTCTTATCTTGGAAATTCCAGACTGCCTTGTAAAGCTATCAACAGGTTTCCACTGTTTGTGTCATATCCAACGCCAGCATCTGGTCACCTCTTTTTTTTATCACTGTCATTTGTCTGGTTCTTGTCATCAGTTCCGCATGGTGGTTTGGTTTTAAGGACTATCTTCATTGCACACGGACAACTCCATCAGTGCTCCGATCTCTTCCCTTAGATCACCCAAGGAAGATCTCAGCACAGTGCACGAACTCCGTAGCACCGGCGAGAATCCCAATGTGTGCGTAAAGGAATCACACATTCTATAACTATTTTTGTAGTGGGTGGGTTTCAAAATGTTTAAATTTTGTCAAGTTAACGGCCATACGGCCTATTCTTTACGATTTCCAACTACTGTGGGATATTTAACGTGTGCAACCTCCTTTTTTGCCCTTATTCGAGAAGACTAGGCATTCGAACTCACCAGGGGGAGGATGACATCATTAGAACCACTGGTTCTGGAAAATAAATTTCTATAAATTAAATTCCTTCTACTAGGAATCGAACCCGGTACCTTTAGAATTTGAGGCGTAGCCATACCTCTTAACCACTCTGACCCCTCCACTTGGTGATCTTGTCATGAACCCCATTTGAAATAATGGTGTCTGCTGTTCCTTATTCTGTCTCTCCTTATTCTTTCTGTTGAAGTTAAAAATATTTTGATTTGAAATTCCTTGTAGAGTTGTATTATTGCAGGACAGAAATGTTAAAAGGCAATAATGTCTATTTCTTTACCCTTAAGTCGGCGTCTGTGGCCTAATGGATATGAACGCAGTTTCATAATCCAGATATACCAGGTTCGAAACCTGCTGCAGGCGGTTTGGTAGCAGATCGCTTTGTGTGGATTTTTAACAATGGTATAAGCGCCGTACCGTTCAGAAAGCAATGGCAAACTACTGAATGAAAAAAATTGCCTAGAAAAATCACAAACAGCCAATAAAAGCTGGGGTTGATTGCCACGTCCTGTAAAGGATAAGCAACTAACTTATGAAATAAAGATTTCGTTCGTTCTTTCGTTCGTTCGTTCTCCACAACATTTTGACTTCGCAACTTTCATTAACCTATCATCGTTACCTTAAAGGACAGATGAGCGTTTATCTGAGCCTTTTCATTTGCTCTGGCCCTTTCTCTCAGTTTCTCCCTCCCGTTGCAATCTTGAAACTCAATCAGCTGTGGCACCGAACCAAATTGAGACAGCAATTATCCTGAATGAACTCAAAATTAAAATTTCTGTTGGTGTGAAACGCAGATGTAAATACATTATCTGGTCACCCATTACGCTAAACTAGATGAAACTTTAATTGGTTTTTAAACCATTTCAGAGATGTAAACAAAGTTATATACGGAGTGGGAAAACTTACATACGCACACAGACACGCACAATATTGTCGTGCACACGCACACAGATAAATACAGTAATCTAATTTGAATCCTTCAAATAAAAAAAAATAAAAAATAAGTTCATTTTAGACCTAATATAGTCAGGTTTTTTTTTCTTCACTGAAGTGCTTGGGGCTAGCAACATCACCATGTCTACCTGTCAGAACAACAATCTATTGATGCTGTTGGATCTAACCCTATTTGTACTGTGGATTTAACATACGGCTCATTGTCTACAGATAGGACCACAGCACACAATAGCTGACATTAATAACCAATAACACCTGGAACAGGTACTGGCCCTTTAATGAATACTGTACACACACAAAGCCACACACGGCTATCAATACGCATGAACACGCAGTACACAATGCAATGAAGAATGCCCAAATAACCTGCTAAACACTGTAGCTCAATATAATAGCAAAAGTAGTTACCGACATAATCTAATCAGCAACTACACACTGACTATCGCTCACAGGCGGAGTCCAGTACCAAAGTAAAGCAATACATAATTGCAAGATTCTACGTAAATAATATCCAGGAAAGAACTACTAGGAAAAATCACATCACCAATCTAGTAATCTATCAATAATCCTGAACACCTGAAACAATCGGCAAGCAATGAGCAAAAATGGCATTCATATAATCCCCAGCAAAAACCGCCGACAAAGGCAACAAACGTCCGAACAGGACGGCAGACACCTCGTAGAATCATTTGCGCCAAAAGTTTCGTATCGTCTTCCGCTTTGGCCCGACTCGCCAAACGGGTTTTTATATTCTAACAGCGTAGCCACTTTCCAACGTGGCCAACACAAAATTTCGGCGAATGTCTATGCTGTGACACTAACAAAAATTGGAACAGAAACTACCACTACAAGAGCACATTAATGCTATAGTGCAAGTTTCTGCACCAGAACCAGCTGTAGTTGTGGTTCAATGTTCCATGCGGAATAAAAAATGGAATGATGATGATGATAAACAGAAAGATTCTATTTTTTTTAGCAAAATTGAAGTGATTATTTTTTCTTTCATCGACACGAAACAAAAGTCTTGTAGAAAAAAAAAAAAAAAAAAAAATCAAACGAATGTTCTACTAGTCATGAAAATAATGGGGGAAAACAAAGATAGCTTAGCGAGCTACGAGATATCAAAGCACTAGACAGATTATTTTCAAGCAGAACCCAGTAATTCCAGGTTAAACATACACATCTTAGACAGGTGTAAATGTCATTTTTACAAATTGGTAAAGACAGACAAGTCTGGCTTACATTTTTGAGAGTGCTTTGTCTCTCAAGCAAGACTCAAGTCATCGTCATCATCACAATTCTCCTTTTCTCTCGTTTTCGAGCGTGAAACCACCACTGTAGATGACCCCTTGCACTACGCATTCACATGCTCTTCCAACAATGGTTTCTGTGACAATTTGTTTAACATGATGTGGTTGCCAAACTTCATATTTGTCACTTTGTTAGGGCGTGCCTGAGGGCGCAGCTTATCAACAGAGACCCGGAAACCACTCACGACACAATAACAACAGAAAATATAAAAACAAACATCAAAAACAGCAACCACAATCCTGCAGACTTTCAAAGGTGGATACTTGCATGGAGTGGATGGACTGGGGTGATGTGACGGGATCTCTAATGTGGGGCTGGTGGCGGGCGCTGGTGGTGCGGAAGATAGGATGAGGACACATCAGGATGGATAGGACACGTATTAGGGAAAACTATCGATGGCATTGTTGGGTAGTATTTGTTCTGTACTACAAGCACAGGGAGTTCCAAGGGTGGGAGAGGTGTGGAGCAAGGGTACGTGGAGAGGAGATGCGTGGAGGGGGGAGCTGGGGACAAATATGAGGGTTTGACTTTTAAGGGCCATCTTTATTGCACGCGGAATACTCCATCAGTACTCCGATATCCTCCCTTAGATCACTCAAGGAGGGTCTCAGCATAGTGAACTACTCCGTATCACCAGTGAGAACCCCAATGTGTATACACAGGAATCACACATTCTATACAAATCCGGTTGACAAATCGCCATGGTTTTTCCCATCGCCCCTTATAATCCAGAAAGTCAAGGTGGTTTATAAATATCCGAATCTCACTAACCTAGAGGATCATGATAGAATCACGTGGGTGGGGTGGGGGAGGGGTGTCCCAATTATCGAAGGAACCACAGAAAGTTTTACACTTGGTTTACAAACCAAATCTGACTCGGATATATGTACCATGAATGATGGTGGTTCGACTTGCAACCAAACCAAAAACCCGAAATACCTCCTCAAAGAAATAAACAAGCTTTTACCGCCCAATTACCGGATATCAAATTTCGCATAGACCAAAACTTGTTCATTTGCTATTGCGAAGAAAAAGGTCCAACATGGTGCACCTCACACAGATACCCCCAGTCCAACGAATTGACCAGAACCCTTTTCATCGGGACCTACCTAGTCTAAAAGCGTGGATAATGAAAATTTACTTTCCTCATTCCAGGTGTAGAAAGAAAACTTATGACCAGATATGCTAAACTTTTGGCAAAAATCAAGTAACAATGAACCTAACATGGGGGGAGGGTGGGACGAACCTTATGACAAATCATGAGAAACCAGACTGGTTATAAACAAAATTTATATCAATTAAATTGTACCAGCCCTCAAACAACTACAGGAACTAAGGAAACGAACCTCAAACAGATGCCTTTAGAAAATAAAAGCGGGACAGCCCATTATATCAAAACAGCACTCTGACCCCCAGCATGAATGAACAGCATGGGTGGCGTTTGTTAAAGTCGAAAAAAAAAATCCCATGCACGTAAAGGACCTGTATGCTTAACTTGACCAGGAAAGTTTATACTTGCATCTTTCGCAGATCCTATAAACTCAAGGCCAAATGACCTAACATTCTGGAAATCACAAATCTGTACTATGTGCATGTTAAGACATGCACATACAGAAATATTGGCTGTAACATGTCCCCCAAATCCATTTTTGCTCGGATTACGCATCTTGACCTTTGTTTCCCTTGACAACCTTGGGGCGAAGTCAGCGATTAACATTAGAACGATTCCATTAAGATATCGCACTGAGATATATCAAGGACGGTTTCCTATGCTCAAGGGTCATTGAATTGCTCCCTCGATACCCCCAGGCTTTTTTCTTCTAGGAACGTCCGATTGGCAGAGTGGATTCAGAGCGACATGGCTGTCTCGCTTTTTGCACAAATGTGCCGATTTCGAAACACGGTGCGTTGTCGCAAAAAACTTTCAATTGCGTCTACCAGTTTTTTTTCTGTAAAATGGAAAATTTGTTCCTGACTGCTGCTTTTGAGTTAGGGCAGCCAAAGGCATCGCGAGGGACAGAAAAACAAAGTAATTGGTCACCCTACCAATCGAAGCTTGTATTGTCATGTTTATCGAAGGAATATAAACACTTCATTTCCATACGGTAGCCCTCTTTTTCGTCATGTACCTAACCAGCCGGCGTTGGTGATTGTATATCTCCACACTTTCATGTCCCTAGTGCTATGTATAGTAAATTATGTTGTTGACTTCTTTCCATGCTCACCAGTGGTTTAAACCGTCCTGAAATAAAAATTTTCTGACTTCTCCTACTCTATCTCTCTTTTCTTTAGCCTTTTTTCCTGTTTGCAACAATACAATTCTTCAGTTTTTCTCCTTCTCTGAAAACATGCCCAAAACATGTGGCCTGATTCCAGTCATATTTCGAATTCAATCGAGTTTTTTAATGCGATTTTAGGCCCCTCTTCAGAGCCATCACCCCCTAATTTTACTCATTTTACCCCCTGTCCATCCCCCCACTATCTGTATTCTAAATTTAAAATCTCGTCTAACTGTGGTCCTATTCAGGAATCCATGTATTGAAATAATCATTTCTGTTTTGAATCTAAACAGTGACCCCCCCCTTATTTTTTGCTAGGAACCCATGTATTTTTAAAAATAATTAGAATTCCTGTTAGAAAACTAACAGTAGTCTTATCCAGGGAACAATGTATTGAAAATACTATAATTTTATAGAACATAAACGTGGGAAAAACAGTGGACTTATTCAGGGAACCATGTATTAAAATAATAATTCTGTAGAACTAACAGTGGACTTATCCAGGGAACCATGTATTAAAATAATAGTACTGTAGAACTAACAGTGGACTTATTCAGGGAACCATGTATTAAAATAATAGTTCTGTAGAACTAACAGTGGTCTTATCCAGGGAACCATGTATTAAGATAATAATTATGTAGAACTAACAGTGGTCTTAACCAGGGAACCATGTATTAAAATAATAATTCTGTAGAACTAACAGTGGACTTATCCAGGGAACCATGTATTAAAATAATAATACTGTAGAACTAACAGTGGACTTATTCAGGGAACCATGTATTAAAATAATAGTTCTGTAGAACTAACAGTGGTCTTATCCAGGAAACCATGTATTAAAATAATAATTCTGTAGAACTAACAGTGGTCTTATCCAGGGAACCATGTATTAAAATAATAATTCTGTAGAACTAACAGTGGTCTTATCCAGGAACCATGTATTAAAATAATAATTCTATATAACTAACAGTGATCTTATCCAGGGAACCATGTATTAAAATAATAATACTGTAGAACTAACAGTGGTCTTATCCAGCAAACCATGTATTAAAATAATAATTCTGTAGAACTAACAGTGGTCTTATCCAGGGAACCATGTATTAAAATAATAATACTGTAGAACTAGCAGTGGACTTATTCAGGGAACCATGTATTAAAATAATAATTCTCTCAAACCGCATCTCTACAGCCTCAGCGAGCCTTCCTGTTGTTTGCTAATTGTATACGACTCACTTCCACATATCAAAATTGGTCCTATGTAATACTAAAGAAGTCTCTTTCCTACTTCCATTTGTCGTAAATTGATATTGGTGTAGCTACAACAGTCGTTGCCAATGGTCATGGCCTATGAAATGTTACCAAGAAGGTCTCCAGAAATAGGCTCGTTAAGACAGAAAGAGACCTATCCGAGATAAGGACAAGAAAAAGAAAATGCGAATGCTTTCCACTGGATAGAGTTTTCTAGTAAATTATGGAGAGTGTTCTATTTCCCCACGACCTTAGCTTCTGTCCTCAGATCCCGTAAAGAAAGAAAGAGCCCCCAATCTCATCTAAATGTAGAATTTTACCTGTATGTAAATATTTAACACCAACAGCACGAGAGATACATTAACGAGCTAGATAATGATCAAACGTTTATTAGGTTTATTAATTAAGTATTTACACATGTAGGGTTAGTAGAGAAATAATAAGTGATGATGGTGAAAGACAATTTACACAGAGAGAGAGAGAGAGAGAGAGAGAGAGAGAGAGAGAAGAGATATAAATAATGTAGTTAGTTAACTATGAGAACGAAACTATGTGAAGAGTGAAGTAATGATGTGATACATTGGGTGTTACCCTACTAATGTCCAATCTACACTGTCTATGTGTCTCTTAATGCTCCACCACTGTATGATGATACACGGGTATAAATAGACTGTCCAATTTAGGTAGATGGTATGATGTGTGGGTTATCTCCAAGACCAGGACGTACTGGTGAAAATTGATGTTGTGATGAGAACTTTGACGATGCGCAGTCCTTCAATGTTTGGTAATATCTCTGTAGCGTTGACAAACCGTTGACAGATGCCTTAGGAAAATGTCTGCTGTCTAAACTCTGACAGGTACTGGCTAGACTTGAGATCTTTATGAAACGATCTTGGTATGTAGACTCCTCTACTTGAGTATGTACTCTTGATTCATACAATATGCTTTGGAGTGAGTTGAACTTGCTAGCTGTATATGCCACTCAACATGTAAATATGAAATATTGATCCATAAAATATGCGTTGGAGTACTCTTGACTGAGGGAATAAGTTATTGAGTGTGTTGAACTAGATGTAAATAAGAGAATCAACTTCTAAACACTTGATAAGCAGGTGAATAAAATGCTGCGCAATCCCAGTATAAAACGTAGGCGAAAAATCTTCCTTCTTAACTGAGGAAGTGAAGGATGTCCTAAATTGCGAATTCTGCTATCCAGACGTATGCTTTGCTAGTTTCTTTCTGGGTAGACGCCAATCACATAAGGTGTAGACTCAGACTTCTGTTTGATACACTCCTTTTCCCTTTCTCAAACTCCTTTAAAAACACAATACACCACACAAATTAATTACATATTCACACTGAATTAATAGCAGGCTATACTTTTGGGGAAAGTCTTCTACGCCACACCGTTGGAAATTTCGTACTGACCACTGATGAGCCTATCGGTACATTATATTTCTGAATGGTCCATAAATTCCCAAATCTTGCCTGTGACGTAAAACTCCGCCTCTAAACCAATCGCTAGGTTTCCATACTGTGACCTTTTGCATGTACGTCTTTCACGCCCTGTCAGCGACTGTCCCTGGGCAATAGAGGTGCGGTTTTTGCCACCAACTTCGATTCCGTGCTGTGGGTTCGTTTTCGTTACAACCCGGTGTTTTCAGATTGGCCCGTTAATAAAATAATCACCCGCCTTCTCCTGTCATAAAGCCTGCTGTCTATTGTTGCTTTCCGTGTTTTTCCGGTTTTATTATCTTGAATCTCTCGGTTTATCATGCCATGCTTTGTTTTCCCCTATGGCAACAATCATTCAAGTGTGCGTCCCAAGTCCATTGTCGCCCGAGTCAATTGTCGCGCCGGCTATTGTATTGCGAGGCGGTGACCGGCGTTTGTTTAAACAGCGGCCTAACCATGAAAATATTAACATATTGTGTCAGCCGGGCGCCTTCCAAAATAATCATTACTCCAAGGTGGCATGTCTGACGATATTTACACGGGGACTTAGATATCAAAGAAGTTGTCTATGACCAAGCTGGTGTTCCACAAGATTTCTAACGAGGAAATGTGGGGTTCCGAAAGATAAGGTGATTAAAAGATTACTTGAACAACGATGAAAGAGCAAAATGTGGGTGAAAATGACATAAGAAAGATGTGAAAGATGGTGGAAAAGATAGAGAGTGATAAAGATAGACCTACTATACGACACCATTGATATCAGTTCTTTGCCTTAAAGTACTTCTAATTTTATTGAACGTTACTTTTGATTATGGCTGGTCTTCTCTTCACCTTAGAGATGAATCTTCCATCTGATGTTGTAAAGGTAACTAGGTATTTGGATCTTCTGACTTCTTTCGAAACATCTCATTTGCTCTGATTCTACAGTCTGGAAAAGTCATTTTTTCTCAAGATGACCATTACTTGTCTTATTTTTGTTATTTATGCTATGACTTTTACTTTATACTTTTAAAAAATATTGCGTATTTGAAATGTTGGCTAAAGTAAGTTAAAACACTTCATACCAATTTGTCAATTTTTAGGGGGCGATTTTTTAATTTTTTTTTTTTTTAAGCAGCCCTACCGGGTTTTTTTCCGGTGCTTTCACATGGTATAATTTTTTTTAAACGCATGAACATGTCTTTTACTTGAACCATTACCAACTATCTTGTTTCACAACTCCATTCATAAATTAACTTCTAAGCTCATTGACTATTGCACAGAAACGTTAATTTCTCATTTTATAAACTATTATATAATAAATTCTCCCTTTTCTTTGGTTCTTCTTCTTTGTTTAGTTTCAGACGTCGATTTTAATATGTTCAAATAAAGCAGTAGTCAGCTTGAGGCTGTAAGTATCTCCGTGGAGTTTTTCCAGGAATTGTACGAGTACTGATGACGGAAATATGTTCACATCTTTGAAGCAGATGTTTAACAGTCATTTTATCGGTCTGACAGTTACACTCATAGGTGGGCCCTATCTTTAGCGTCTTGAATAGACGGTATCCCAATTTGTTGTGGCCTGTACGAAGTATGAAGATTACAACTTTATCTCTTCTGCTGAGCTGGTAATAGGTATCTTTTTTTATTTTTTGGCCTGGATGCTGTGCTTCCCACTTACTCCAGTACGTCTGCTTTTGACAAAGCTCTTAGCCTCTTCATAAGTTATTCTTGTATCAAGTTGAGGTAGCTTTCCAGCCTCCTTTGCCAACTTGTCAGCCTTCCATTTCCGGGGATGTTGTAGTGATATAGGATACACTGCATCACAACTCTTTTGAACTGCTGATATTGTTTGTGGAGTGTTACTCTCAGGTCATGCAGGTCGGCATTACACTGACATTTCAGCGCTGCAATTACTGACACAGCCTTTCAACAAACGCATGGTAAGTCCTCCAGTCACGTGCCACCAGCTCAAGGTCTCTCCATGTCTTCCTCGTAATTTTCATTTCTCTCTTCAGTTCTCTTCTCTCATTTCTTCATCTAGAACAAGTGAATAAAAATATTAGGAAAAAAAACAGTACGTATCTAAATGCAAAAAAAAAAAAACAAATACAAGAAAGGATGAGGTAGTTGGCACACATATGTAGCTCTGTTATATTTAACCTTGGATGAAAGATATTTCTCGTTGATGTAAACAATATTATGTTATGATAAAAGAATATTGCTACTTATTATTATGGGGAGATAATCTTATTTTCGTCGCCCCTTATGAACTTTCGTAACAGCCAAGAGAATAAACTAAATTATGTTTTTTTCCATTTCTTCCATATTACGAACTTTCTTTTTACCCACTTTGGATTTGTTTCATACTTCAAATGCAGTTTTTCTTTACTCTTCTATCACTGATTCTTTTTTTAAATTTCCATTGTTCGCGTTTGTGAAGTCAATCCCATTTTGTTCCATTAACCATTGTAGTTTCTTTTTCTTCTTCTTTTTTGATCCTTATCCGCCGACCGTCAACGCAGTCAGTGGCCATCACGCCTGGTGGCGTCTTGTAGGCAACAACAAATTGATTCCACTTTGCTCGGTCGGTGGCCATCCTTCGTACAGTGTCCCAACTCTGGTTCATTCTTTGCATCTCAGCCTCCACAGTCCTCCGCCAGGTTGTTTTTGGTCGGCCTCTCTTTCGTTCTCCTTCAGGGGTCCATAGCATAGCTGTTCTTGTGATGGCACTGGGGTCTCTTTTGAGGACATGGCCAACCCAGCTCCAGCGTCTGCCAGCTATGATGGTGTGCATGTCCTCTTGCTTGCTCCGAGTAAGCAGATGTTGGTTGGTGATGGTATTCGGCCACAAGATTGAGAGAATTTTTTTTAGGCATGTTGTGTGAAAAGAGGACAATTTCGACATTTCCTTCTCTGTAACTCTCCAGCATTCCGTACCATAGAGAAGCACAGAAAGCACACAGCTCTGATATAATCTTAATTTTGTGCTTGTGCTGTACTGAGGGAACTTCCAGATGTTGTTTAGCGAAAAAAGGCTGTTCTTGCTTTGGCCATTCTGTTGTTGATATCTTTGCTTGCTCCGCCGTCTGGTGTTACTATGCATCCCAGGTATGTGAAGGTGTCTGTCTGTTCCAGTTGCTGATTCCTTACTGATATGGGCTCAGGGTTGCTCACATTGAGCGTCATGACCTCCGTCTTCTTTAGATTGATGTTCAAGCCCACCTGCTGACTATACTTATTAAGTCTATCCGTTTTTTCCTGGATGTGTTGATGTGAATGTGCTAGTAGTACAATATCATCTGCATATTCCAGATCTTCCAATGTAGAAAATGTAGTCCATCTTATTCATCTTGGACTGCCCTCTGTTGTATGGCGCATCACCCAGTCTATGACTGTTAAAAATAGAGTGGTTGATAAGGGGCATCCCTGTCGTACTCCTGTCTTCACCTCAAAGGTTAGGTTCCTCTGCCCAACGCTACACGTAAAGTTGGCATAGAGGCTTTTTGTGATTGATACTATGCAGCTTGGAATTCCATAAGCCCTCAGTATTTTCCATAAACTGGTCCTATGTATACTGTCAAAAGCCTTTTCACAATCAACGAAATTAATGTACAGCTGACTTTGCCATTCTGAGCACTGCTCTATAATGTTCCTGAGGGTAAATATATGATCTACACATCTTCTGTTCTTTCTAAATCCTGCTTGTTCTTTCCTCAGTTTGTGATCTACTGCTTTTGAAATTCTCTGTATAATTATCCTGCCTAGTATTTTGCTGGGAAATGAGAGAATAGTGATTCCTCTCCAATTATTGCAGTCTGCAAGATCTCCCTTCTAGTGCAATTTGACAATTATTCCTTTGTTCCACTCCGTTGGTTTTGTCCCTGTTTTCCAGACTTGTGCAAATAGTGGTTCTAATAGTTCTGCTGCTAGCTCAGGGTCTGTCTTCGTTGTAGTTTACCTAACGTTTATTTCACTTCGTCCCAGGCGTGTCGTAATATGTGACAAATGTGGGAATGTGCATGAGGTTGGCAACCTGATCATGTAACTAAATTGCTACAGACGCCACTGCTGCCTGAGCTTGTGCTTTGGTGCACGCTTTTTGAATGGGGACTCTCCATTCTCCACATGAGTGAATTCTCCACTTGAGTGAATACTCCACTTGAGTGAGAAGAAAAAAGTACATGAGTAAATAAAACGAAATTTCTCTGTCACAATCATACTTTTTATCCTTTTTTCCAATGTATTTCTGCTGTATAAGGTTATCTACTGTATTTTCTCCTTCTTTTATAAATATACTTTTATTTTTTTTGTTATTATTTACTTGTCCCTTTGTCATGTTATGTAGAGTTATTGATCTATTGTCTCCATGAAAAAAAATTATCTTGTTATTATTCCCTATTTTTCTATTTATTTCCCCCTTGTCATATTATCTGCCATATATTCTTCTATAGGAGAACTATATGGGAAGAAATCATCACAGTGGCCACTGACTGCTTTTACGGTCGGCGACTAAGGATCAAAGAAGAAGAAGAAGAAGTTCTCCTTCATTACAAACACGCTTTTTTATCTCCTATTATATCTTGAGACCTGACAACCCCATAATGTAAAATCACATCTGTAAGAGCACTCATGTGCCTGGTGAAGGCTTGGTGTCCTGGATACAATGCTGCAATGTTGACTGGATTCTCCGTAATGAGCGCATGAGTCAGTGCAGTCTTTCTAAGAACAACTACTGCTGGCCCCATGCTTCGTTAGGAGAGCCAAAGATAGAAAGGTGACGAAAGATTATATCTTGGTCTTTGATTATTGTCTTCTATTGTTTCTCCCATTTGACGCGTGTTAATGTTTTTCTCCCTCTCTTTCATGCCTCAAATCTTCCGTTCCTCGTTTGACAATCCTATATCCTATATAAACAAGATTTAGAAAGAACAGAAGATGTGTAGATCATATATTCACTCTCATGAACATTATAGAGCAGTGCTCAGAATGGCAAAGACAGCTTTACATTAATTTTGTTGATTTTGAAAAGGCTTTTGACAGCATACATAGGGACAGTTTATGGAAAATACTGAGGGCTTATGGAATTCCAAGCTGCATAGTGTCAATCATAAAAAGCCTCTATGCCAACTTTACGTGTAGTGTTGGGCAGAGCCACCTAACCGTTGATGTGAAGACAGGAGTACGACAGGGATGCCCATTATCAACCACTCTATTTTTAACAGTAATAGACTGGGTGATGCGCCAGACAACAGAGGGCAGTCCAAGAGGAATAAGATGGACAACATTTTCTACATTGGAAGATCTGGAATATGCAGATGACATTGCACTACTAGCACATTCACATCAACACATCCAGGAAAAAACGGATAGACTTAATAAGTTTATAGCCAGCAGGTGGGCTTGAACATCAATTTAAAGAAGTCTGAGGTCATGACGCTCAATGTGAGCAACCCTGAGCCATATCAGTAAGGAATCAGCAACTGGTACAGACAGATACCTTCACATACCTAGGAAGCATAGTAACACCAGACGGCGGGGCAGGCAAAGACATCAACATCAGAATGAATAAGGCAAGAACAGCCTTCTTTAGCCTAAACAACATCTGGAAGTCCTCCCAATACAGCACAAGCACAAAATTAAGATTATATCAGAGCTGTGTGCTTTCTGTGCTTCTCTATGGTGCGGAATGCTGGAGAGTTACAGAGAAGGAAATGTCGAAATTGTCCTCTTTCCACACAACATGCCTAAGAAAAATTCACCGAATCTTTTGGCCAAATACCATCACTAACCAAGATCTGCTTACTCGTAGCAAGCAAGAGGACATGCACACCGTCATAGCTGGCAGACGCTGGAGCTGGGTTGGCCATGTCCTCAGGAGAGACCCCGATGCCATCACAAGAACAGCTTTGCTTTGGACCCCTGAAGGAAAACGAGAGGCCGACCAAAAACAACCTGGCGGAGGACTGTGGAGGCTGAGAGGCAAAGAATGAACCAGAGTTGGGGCACTGTACGAAGGATGGCCACCGACCGAGCAAAGTGGAATCAATTTGTTGTTGCCCTACAAGACGCCACTAGGCGTGATGGCCACTGACTGCTTTGACGGTTGGCGGCTAAGGATCGAAGAAGAGAAGAAGAATAAACAAGCAGACAATTTGTTGTTGTTGTTGTTTAACTAGGGCTACTGAGCTTCTCGCTCTTTTACAACCAATACCAAGTTGAAGACTCCTTGGTATTATCTACACTGTAGATCTAGGATTTTCCTGTGGCTTTTCTGACATTTCGAAACGAGTTGAAGTCATGAGCTCCAGTTTCTCCAGCTTGGCTTGTATTTAAAGGATCATCATATCTGCCCCAAGTTAGGAGGAAGAAGCACGTGACATACTGCGTATTCCCCGCCATCCAAGGGGGCTATCCAAATATGCAGAGTTAAAATACTGTGCTCTGGTTCTGGGCTCTCCCAGGTAATCGCCACATCCTACACAGAACCACTTCTCAGCTACTCCTGCCTATCATGGAGTCCATAGTGAAATCCTCCTGCATGCAGGTAACCAGGTAAAAGCCAGAGTTGCGTCTGGGGCTCAAATGACTTCTCCAAGCTTAGTGTGCAATATTGGGTTAGCAGTATATACTGTTATACCACTCTCAAAGGGGGGGGGGGAGTCCCCTGGGAAGTGTGTGGATTGATTTTCAAGAGTCAATACTGAGCGTGTAATTAGCCTCACAGGCAGAGGTTTCCAATCCAAATCTGCCCATGCTTATAGCAATGTGCACAGCATCCAGTGGTCCATACAAGGGATGACTCCAGATATGCCTCCATACTAAGGCAGTCCCAATAACAGATACTGCCGAGGGGCATGAGTGTTTAAAGGAACTTTAATAATACTTGTCTCCGCTTTATGAGTTGGGTGATGGGTTCACGTACTTTTATACCGGTTCATTCCATTAACTCAGAGCAAATTGTCAAGTACCCAGCTCAGTTTAGGCTGGGTATCAGAAGGGTAGCGAATGACGCTACTTGGTTTATAACCCGTTAACTTTGTCTCGAAAACCATTGCAAGCGTTATTTTTCTTTAATGCATGAGTTAATTTTTTAAATTATTCTCTTCCGTCGCCTGTCGTCACTTGTCATTTTTTTTGTTTTCTTTTTTTTTTTCAGAAAACGCATACATTTCATTTCGCACCTTCCATTTAATTGCAAAACTTTTGCTGTCCGTAAGTTATCTTTGCATTCTAAAAGCAAATCATCGTATATTCATCTTGTATTCGTTCCGTTTAATTGCAAACTTCTGCTGTAAAGTTATCTTTGCATTCTGAAGCAAGCCTCGTATATTCATCTTGTCCCGTTCCGGTTTTAATTGCAACTTCTGCTATAAGCTAATTCTTTTCGTAGTCCCTAATACAGGCGTGGACACACACTTTAGCATGCCATGATCTACCTCTACATTTCTAAGTGAGGGTTGCAGTCTATACCTAAGACAATTTTTTTTATTGCAGCTACTTCTACAGTTTCATTTTTTTTTTTTTCCACTGAAAATAATTCTTAAACTAACTCCAGGTATGTTTAAAAAAGAAAAAAAACACTTCTTTTAAGGCCAACAAAAATTGTGTTTATTAATTGAAGACTACAAAGCTGTATGCATATGCAAGGAAAAGGGAGGATATTACATTAATACGAATAAATTCAAATAAGCTTACGATATTTCAGTACTATTTACAAAAGATTTATTCTTTTAAATACAAAAAGACAAGAAGGAGCTTCCCATTGCATTGGAAATATCTGGAGATAAAGAGAAAATCAAGAAACGAAAAAAAAAAGAGACCACACACACACCCACAAGAATGTTCAATCTCAAACAAATATCAAGTCATCAGTCCTATTGTATGGCAGTGAAAAAATCAACTCAAATATCAAGTCCAGTCCGGATATTGTATGGGTGTGTGAAACATCAACTCAAATATCAAGTCAGGTCCTATTGTTTGGCTGTGAAACATCAACAACTCAAATATCAAGTCAGTCCTATTGTATGGCTGGTGAAAACATTCAACTCAAATATCAAGTCAGTACTATTGTATGGCTGTGAAACATCAATTCAAATATCAAGTCAGTCCTATTGTATGGCTCTGAAAACATCAACTCAATATCAATGTCAGTTCCTATTGTATGGCTGTGGAAACATCAACTCAGGGAAATATCAAGACTCCAGGTCCTATTGTATGGCTGTGAAACATCAACTCAAATATCAAGTCTAGTCCTATTTGTATGGCTGTGGAAACATCAACTCAAATATCAAGTCAGTCCTATTGTATGGCTCTGAGAATCATTCAACTCACACAAATATCAAGTCAGTCCTATTGTAATGGCTTAGTGAAAACATCAACCAAAAACAGCCTACAGACTTTCATTATGTGCAGAATAGAAGAATTGAAACCTAAACGGCTGCGGACAAGGTCAACCATGTAGAACTAATGACGTCAACGACAGCAAGCACCAATGTAGAACTAATGACGTCCAACGACTGAAGCACCAATGTTGAAAACTAATGACGTCAAACGACAGATGCGCCAATGGAACAAGAGATGAGAAGAAGACGACGCTGGGCTAAGAATTAGGACACACACTGAGGAAATCTGTTAATTGCAATGCAAAGATGTCCTTGTTCTGGGGGAACCCTCAGAGTACGAGAGGCAGATTGTAGACCAAAAAACAGTGTAGAAGAGAATTGGCGACATAAATTATGAATGAGGGAAGACGTAGAAATATGACTGGAGTTGATGGCACGTGTACAGGAGGGGGGACTTGGCACGTGTGTTTTGTTTGAAGGCGCCTATGCTCCTTGGGTGGCTAAGCTAAAGGTTATTTGAACGCTGAATCTGATTACAAAAGATGTACATATCAAAACTGAAACATGATTATGATGATTTGCAATGCATCGCCTTAACAAATGTACGGTATACGAAAATTATTAATGGCCAATTGTATTCATGTGCCCATGTGTCCAACAGTCGGAGACGGTCTGTACATTGATTTAAACAATGTGACCATGGTCATAACCATCAGACTTTATTTTTTATCTTTTTCTTAAAAACAGTATTGTTGTTGTGATTGTTTATTAGTTTAACTAGGGTTGCTGAGCTTGTCGTTCTTTTGCGCCAGTTGCGCAAAACTGAAGAATGTACTTGTGTTCTGTTAACTGTTGAGTGAGTGCGGTGTATAGAGTGTGTGTGATTGTTGGGGAGCCCGCGCAATAGGTTAACTTCTTACAAGTGGAGTGTTACGAAGGTCAGCAGAACGTGCTGAGCGGGTGTCTTTATCTGGATGGGGTCAACAGTTGCGGCAGTTAGGCTCATGGTGTAAGTGTTTTAATTAGTTGAAGAGGTTAAACATATACCTTTAAAAAACGAAAATTTTTAATTAAAGAACGCGAAAAAAATAATAATAAAAACGTTGTGTAGTGGTTTTTTGATGGTATTGTAACTATGGTTGTTGTGTTTACCTAGTGTAATGTATGAGGTCAGCTGTGAAGGCTCCTGAGATTGGTAAATGTAGATGTGAATTACAGAAGGCCCTTCTTACTACCACTTACGACCTCATACATATCTTTTTTAATAATATGAATGTAGCTACGTTAAAAAGTCTAAAGTACTGAAATGTAATGTGTTGTAGTAGAATATACAAAACACACCAGATAATTAATAAGTCTAATAATATTAATAAAATTTATAACACACACTGAACTAACTCAGGACTGTTTTAGTTTAAATATTAAAATTATTTTTAAATTTATTTGTTCTGAACCAATGTTTTAGTTGGTCAGAACATATGAAATGTTATGGAGTTATAAATGGAATGCAATATAAATATATGACATAATAAAATGGAATGTGTGTACATAAGTATTTTATAAGACTGGTTAATATTAATTATATTTCTAATGTCCCTGGGAGAAACTATTACTGGATGTGCTGTTGGGGTGGTGTCATCACACCCACTCTGTGACTAGAACAAGCTTTGTCCATTGTCTTATAGACTTTAATAAATGTATCTTTCCCAAAATTCAGTATATTGTGATGGGGAAATATTTATAAATCTTTAGGAGTATGGTGAATCCTCAGCAGGCCACTAATCACTCATCTTGTCTGTGAAGATCTAATGCTGGATTCCGGTGGCCCACTCCTCTCGGTAGCTAGAATACAATGCTAGACTGCACCGACACACTGTTTGGCTGCACACACATCTGCTTGTGCAATCTTGATTACTTATGTGGCACTACCCTAGTGCCACAACAGAAACTCACAATTCTGAAAAAAAAATTTGTGCGATGTGTCAGTGCTTTATTTACTGCACCACTCTTACACACAGCACAACACATCAACATTACACAGAATGGGTCAGATCTCTCTGACCACACAGCACATCTTACCCAGTTGTTTTCATATAGTACTAGTTCCCCA
Organism: Oreohelix idahoensis; assembly: GCA_024509875.1. Classification (NCBI taxonomy): domain Eukaryota; kingdom Metazoa; phylum Mollusca; class Gastropoda; order Stylommatophora; family Oreohelicidae; genus Oreohelix; species Oreohelix idahoensis. The sequence goes on along the minus strand of JAMPIV010010074.1, from coordinate 10,370 downwards.
AGACTGCATTGCATCTGAGATATGTTCAATAGTTTCCTTTTATTCAATAAGATAGGTGATATGTTCCCACTGATCTCAACAATAGATCCGCCTTCCATAGTCTTAGTTAGGCGTCCATATATTTTGTTTGTCTCTAGACCCTGAACTTGGGCTGGGGACCTAGAGCGAACACTTACTTGTCGTAATCATTTTATATGATATGGCAGTATCAATCACTCGAAATATTAAAATGTACAAAATAAATACTTTCATTCTTACCAGAATTCAGAATTGAGAACACAGTTAATTGCTAGCAAAACTCAGCTGAGCTGCTGGCTATATGATGGCGTCCCACTAAATGTATGTACTATCTTCTGGGAACAACACCACAGGCAATAACCACTGTGTCCCTGGACAGAATTGTATCAAATGGCAAAAATGCGCATCTCTGTCCCGCTAATATGATTACATTTGTCCAATCACCGACTTCCCCCCTAACTTTTTCAAATCTACAACCAAAAGTCAATTTCAGTCAGATCTCAGTCAAGTATGTATTATTGTCTGTTGGTCCGTCTGTCTCTACTTGATTTTTCATTAAAAAAACACGCTTGGTTCTACATGCAATACCCTACACAAATCTGCCTCCTAAGTTATTTTTAGCCACAATTCTCCACCTTCCCCCTCTCTTGCATTACAGCTTGATTTTTGCATTTGCGTGTCTCAAGGACGAAAATTTGAAACTTTAGTGAAAGTATGAACAGTACAGTCGCTAGTCTGATATGAACAACACAGTCTTTTGTCAATATCTTCCTTGTTATCTATCCGTCTGTATAATTTAAAGTATATTAGTTCTCTGCTTAAGATGGGCTATCAAACTAGCTAGGTTTTATATTCATAACTCTATTATTAAGAAAAAACATATTTTTTTCTCATGTTTAGTTTTTTTGAAATTTGTTCGAGAACCTTCTCTACGGCGTTTGCCGCTGAATTCAAATAAAAGGACCAAGTATCGAAAAACGTCCAAGAAATGACTGTTTCGAATAAGAGCCAAGGTCTTTTTTTTGTCCCTTTCCTTACATTGTGTCAACCAGTGACCTGAATTTTTTTTCTCTTACCACCCATGGCGTCTTTTTGCCGTTGCTAGATTCAAACACGTGTTCAGTCATATTTTTCCCTTTTTTATCTCCGTTTCTCTCCCGTCTACAAAGGGTAACCGTTTCGTCTGCACGTCTAACTAGTTAGTTTAAATGGCGGTAGGAAATGCGGGCATGGGCGAGCATGTCTCCTAGTATCTTACGCATTATTTTTATCCCTACATTTTATCTTTATATTGGAGATATTTTACGTTGTATCACGGTAAATTCATCACACATCTCCCCACCTGAGAACATGCACTACGGCAAGTTCCAAAACCAGTGATACACATAGATAAAATTACTCCTCACGCCTACCACTACTCTAATTTTGATCACAGGGGTGCCGACTGAGGAAATCTGCACCGACATTCAATGACCCTGGGATATACTCAATACTAAACTGATAAGGTTGCAATAATAAAGACCATCTCAACAATCTAGCATTTTCATGCTTAGCCTGAGATAAGAACACCAGGGGCTGATGATCCGTCTGGACCACAAAAGTCCTACCATACAGATAGATTTGAAACTTTTTTATTGCCCAGATTAACGCTAAACATTCTTTTTCGCTTGTGGAATATCCTTGCTCCGCTTTATTCAATTTGCGGCTTGCATAAGCGACTGGGTTCAGTTCCCCATCGGGTGAAGATGACCTTTGCAACAGAGCCGCCCCGAGGCCTACATTACTTGCATCTGTTCTCACCACGAAGTCCTGTGTCAAATCAGGCAATTTGAGAATAGGCTTGCTAGTGAGTTTTTCCTTTAACTCTTGAAAAGCCAATTCACATTGCGCAGTCCAAATAATTTTATCTGGATGTCCCTTGCGAGTCAGATCAGTCAGAGGAGCACAAATAGAGTTAAAATTTTTTTTATATATTTTTGGTAAAATCCACATAACGACACGAATGATCGCACGTCCTTTTTTGTTTGTGGTCTAGGTGCTCTCTGCAGTTTTTCCAAGTTCTTGGGGTCAGGGGTCATGTTACCCTGATATACAGTGTGTCCCAAGAATTCCAACTCTTTGCATCCAATACAACATTTTGTTGGCCTAGCAGTTAAGTTCGCCTCCCTAAGCCTATCAAATAACATTTTTAGAGAGTTAATGTGTTCTTCAAATGTCTCTGTGGCGACGAGAATATCATCCATGAAATTCGTGATACATGGGTTATTCAGGGGATCCAACAATTTGCGCATCATCCTTGAAAATACACTCGGAGCATTTTTCAATCCGAATGGTAGCATGTTGAATTCATAATGTCCTTCCGAAGTGCTAAAAGCTAAATAAGGTCTCACTTCAGGCTTCACTGGAATCTGGTAATAGCCTTTACTAAGATCCACCTTTGAAAAGTATTTTGCCTTGTTTAATCTGGCAAATAACTGTTTTGTGTCTGGTAATGGATCCACTTGTCCTTCTGTGACAGCATTCAGTTTCCTGTAATCTATGCACAGTCTGTGTTCCCCAGACGGTTTTCTCAACAAAACTACACTGGAGCTAAAAGATGATTCACTGTGTGAAATAATCCCCTCCTTCAACAAATAATCTATTTCTTCCTTCAATGCCTTCTCCTTCGCGAACGGAATAGAATAGGCTCTCATACAGATTGGGTTTGAGTCTACCAGTTTCATGTCATACTGTAGCAAATTTGTATGTCCTGGTTTATCTGTTAATACATCTGTATGTTCCTCCAGAACCTGTTGAACTCTCTCCCTCTGATTTTTAGTCAGGTGCTTACTGACTTTTACCTGTGCGGCTGTTTCACAAGGATGTAATGGGTATTCATGTGAGGTGAGTGGTTCCTTTTGCATTTGAGTTGCGATAGCCAAGGTCAGTAAGGGGGTGCTTTCCTGGAGTGGTCTGTCCAGATACTTCTTTAAAAGGTTTACATGATAAACTTTCTCCTTCCCCTTTTTGTCAATTTTATAGTTTGTTCTAGACACCTTCTCTAGAACCGTATATGGACCTTGCCATCCAATTTGTAATTTATTCTGGCTGCCGGGTAGTAGAAGAAGCACCTTCTCTCCCACAGCTAGTTCTCTGTCCTTTGCCTTCCTATTAAAATATGCTGCATGTTTCTTCCTGGCTTGTCTCAAATTATCATTTGCCAGTTTCCATCCAGCTTTCAGACGAGTGGTCAGTTCGTTCACATATTGATACGATGAGGTAACAGTCTCTTCTGCCTTCTCATCTGTCCAGGTCCTTAATAAAGCTTCCAATGGACCTTTTATTGGCCTCCCAAATAGCAGAGTTGCGGGAGCCATCCCGGTTGAACTATGTGGTACCTCCCGATACGCAAACAACGCGGCGGGCAGGAATTGATCCCACAGATCCGGTTTTTTTCGTGTGCCAGCTTCCTCAGGATAGAAATGAGAGTCCCATTGAACCTCTCTACCTGGCCGTTCCCTTGTGGATGGTACGGACTACAATGAAAGTGTCTGGCTTGAAATAGCTTAAAAACTTCTTCCGTTAGTTTCCCCCTTGAACTGTGAGCCATTATCAGTCAAGATTTGATGCGGGAATCCTAATCTTGTGAATATTGTAAGTAGTGCCTCTGCTACATGTTTTGAATCAATTGATGGCAGGGCTACCGCCTCTCCCCACATAGAACAAGTGTCCACCAGAGTAAGGATGTAACTGTTCCTCCTCTTGGTCCGAGTGAGAGGTCCCACAATATCCACTGCAACCCTCTCAAAAGGTGTTCCCACTATGGGCATTTCCCCTAGAGTTGCAGGAGCAGTCCAATGCTTTGGAGCTACCCTTTGACATTCTGGACAGGATTTGACATATCTTTTTATATCCTCCGTTATCCCTGGCCAGAAGTAATGACAAGCTATACGCTGTCCTGTGGCGCTGATCCCCATGTGACCACTGAAGGGAATCGCATGCCCGAGTTCCATCACTTTATCCCTATATGAAGTGGGAAGAACCAGCTGGTTGTGACCATTTGTTCCAGTTCCGGCCTTCCTGTATAATAATTTGTTCTTCATAAAGTACTCTCCCTTGCTTGGAGGTGTGTGGCATTTGGGCAATTTTTTAAAACATGGCTTGAGTGTCCTATCCTCAGCCTGCGCCTTCCTCATCTCCTCTGGATGAGCATTTATAGGTTCACCTTCTTCCTCCTTTTTCTGTGACCTGGTCTGCACTGTCGCCATGATCACAGGTCTCTCGGGATTCCCCAAGAAGACGTACCTACACCCCAATATCAGAGGGTAGATTGGTTCATCTATCACTGCTGCTCTGATTTCTCCTTCCACATAGCGAGTTTTCACCGTTATCCTTGCGATGGGAAGTGTCATGAGTGGTATGTCCTTAGTCGCCCCTTGTATTTCCACTGTTTCTGTGGTATACTGACTTGGGTCCACTAGGCTAGACTTCACAACTGAATCATAATCCAAACCTGTATCATAAAGGCACCTTATGGTGACCCCATTACAAATAACATCCTCACAAACTGGGGGGTGATAAGGTTCCTGCTGTCCATTAGGATTAACCTTTAATCTTTGAGTCCCCGACTTCATTGCAGCAATGTTTGAAGGTTTCCTTCTACAAAATTCGGTGTTATGGTTGTCTTTCTTACACCATTTGCACCATCTTTTTTCCTTGGTTAAACGGTTTTCTTTCATTATATTTTTTGGTCATTGAACTGTGAGTTTCTGTCACAATAGTCATTTCTTGGCCGTTCAAAGTTTGTCCTACCTTTATTACCCTGTTCTCTATTATCAAATTTATTAAATTGCTGTGGAGCTTTAAAATTTTCTATGTGCTTCTTTTTAGTGCCACTTACCTCTGCCTGGGCTGCCTGATACCTCTCAGCGACATTTAAAACCTCCCCCAACCTCTCTGCACCTTGTTCCATGAGAAATTTTCTCAAGTCTGGAGCCATGGACTCTCTTAATTGCTCTATCATGATCATCTCTTTAAGATCTTGGGTCTTCCCCAGAGCAGTCCATTTCTCCAAATAGGTTTCCAGTCTGGCAGAGAATTGGTGGTATGTCTCCCCAGACAACAGTTTGGCATTTCTAAATTTCTTACGATAAAATTCACCATTTTTTTTCGTATCTCAATAACAAAGCCTGCTTTAGCATGTCATAATTGTCTTGGTCTTCTCTATTCATTTTAGCAAAGACTTCATAAGAAGTACCTCTCAGTCCCTGTGATAACTTTAGACTCCACCTCTCTCTCTCTAACCCATATGTAGTAGCTAATAATTCAAATCTACTGAGGTACCCCTCAATGTCATCGTCTTTCTCAACAAAATGGTCTAAATGAAACCCCATAGCTGAGGTTGAGGCTCCCTGACTAGGCGTAGCATCTGAGGCAAAAGGGCTGGCACCATTTTCAGGAGCATGGCCTTGTAATTCCAGCTCCCTTAGTCGTAATTCGTGCTCCCTTTGTAACCTTCTATCTTCTGCCTCCCTTTCGGCAGTCAACCTTTTTTTTCTTCTGACTCCCTTTCGGCCTTTTGTCTGTCGTTTTTCTTTTACTCTCCCTATCTGCCTCCAATGCTTTTGCCTCTTTGTCAGCCTCAATCTGCAACCTCTTAAGTTCTTTATCAGCCTCAATTTGTAACCTCTTCTCTTCAGCTAACCTCCTATCTTCCCTTTCAATATACTTGTCACATTCAGCAGTTACATACTGAATTAAAACCTGACCCTCCATATTCATTTCCTTCGCCGTTAGCACAGCAGCCGATCTAAATTTTGCTAGGTCAGCCATCATACAAAATAACAATGACCAAGGTAATTCTACTTAATTAATGACTAAGGCAATTCTACTTAATTATAATGGCCAAGGTAATTCTAATTAATTATAATGGCCAAGGTAATTCTAATTATTTAATTAATTAACTAATTACCACTGGCTGTGAAGATTCACCAACTTTTATTTTTCCCCTTTTTATTTTAAGGGACACTTTTTAAATTTTTACAATCTGTCCCCACTGGTTTAATTCTCCCACCAGGAGATTCTAATATTTATGATAAACTAATTATCCCTGGACAAGACCCCAATATTTGTAGTGGTTTTTGATGGTACTGTATGGTTGTTGTGTTACCTAGTGTAATGTATGAGGTCAGCTGTGAAGGCTCCTGAGATAAATGTTTATGTGAATTACAGAAGGCCCTTCTTACTACCACTTACGACCTCAAACATATCTTTTTTTTTACTATTATGAATGTAGCTACGTTAAAAAGTCTAGGGTACTGACATGTAATGTGTTGTAGTAGAATATACAAACACACACAGATAATTACTAAGTCTAATAATATTAATAAAATTTATAACACACTGAACTAACTCAGACTGTTTTAGTTTAAATATTAAAATTTTTTTAAAATTTATTTGTTCTGAACCAATGTTTTATTTTGGTCAGAACATATGAAATGTTATGGAGTTATAAATGGAATGCATAAATATATGACATAATAAAATGGAATGTGTGTACATAAGTATTTTATAAGACTGGTTAATATTAATTATATTTCTAATGTCTCTGGGAGAACTATTACTGGATGTGCTGTTGGGGTGGTGTCATCACACCCACTCTGTGACTAGAACAAGCTTTGTCCATTGTCTTATAAATTGTAATGAATGTTATCTTTCACAAAATTCAGTATATTAGTGATGGGGAAATATTTGTAAATCTTTAGGAGTATGGTGAATCCTCAGCAGGCCACTAATCACTCATCTTGTCTGTGAAGATCTGATGCTGGATTCCGGTGGCCCACTCCTCTCGGTAGCTAGAATACAATGCTAGACTGCACCGACACACTGTTTGGCTGCACACACATCTGCTTGTGCAATCTTGATTACTTATGTGGCACTACCCTAGTGCCACAACAGAAACTCACAATTCTGAAACAAAATTTGTGCGATGTGTCAGTGCTTTATTTACTGCACCACTCTTACACACAGCACAACACATCAACATTACACAGAATGGGTCAGATCTCTCTGACCACACAGCACATCTTACCCAGTTGTTTTCATATAGTATCAGTTCCCCAAGACTGCATTGCATCTGAGATATGTTCAATAGTTTTTGTCCTTTTATTCAATAAGATAGGTGATATGTTCCCACTGATCTCAACAATAGATCCGCCCTTCATAGTCTTAGTTAGGCGTCCATATATTTTGTTTGTCTCTAGACCCTGAACTTGGGCTGGGGACCTAGAGCGAACACTTACTTGTCGTAATCATTTTATATGATATGGCAGTATCAATCACTCGAAATATTAAAATGTACAAAATAAATACTTTCATTCTTACCAGAATTCAGAACACAGTTAATTGCTAGCAAAACTCAGCTGAGCTGCTGGCTATATGATGGCGTCCCTCTAAATGTATGTACTATCTTCTGGGAACAACACCACAGGCAATAACCACTGTGTCCCTGGACAGAATTGTATCACATGGCAAAAATGCGCATCTCTGTCCCGCTAATATGAATACATTTGTCCAATCACACCGACTTCCCCCCTAACTTTTTCAAATCTCACAACCAAAAGTCAAATTTTCAGTCAGATCTCAGTCAAGTATGTATTATTGTCTGTTGGTCCGTCTGTCTCCTACTTGGTTTTTTTCACAAAAAACACACTTGGTTCTACATGCAATACCCTACACAAATCTGCATCCTAAGTTATTTTTAGCCACAATTCTCCTCCTTCCCCCTCTCTTGCATTACAGCTTGATTTTTGCATTTGCGTGTCATCAAGGACGAAAAATTTGAAACTTTAGTGAAAGTATGAACAGTACAGTCGCTAGTCCTGATATGAACAACACAGTCTTTTGTCAATATCTTCCTTGTTATCTATCCGTCTGTATAATTTAAAGTATATTAGTTCTCTGCTTAAGATGGGCTATCAAACTAGCTAGGTTTTATATTCATAACTCTATTATTAAGAAAAAACATATTTTTTCTCACATGTTTAGTTTTTTTTTTGAAATTTGTTCGAGAACCTTCTCTACGGCGTTTGCCGCTGAATTCAAATAAAAGGGACCAAGTATCGAAAAACGTCCAAGAAATGACTGTTTCGAATAAGAGCTAGGTCTTTTCTGTCCATTTCCTTACATTGTGTCAACTAGTGACGTGAATTTTTTTCCTTTACCTACAAATTGCGTCTTTTTGCCGTTCTAGATTCAAACACGTGTTTCAGTCATATTTTTCCTTTTTTTGATCTCCGTTTCCCTCCCGTCTACAAAGGGTAACCGTTTCGTCTGCACGTCTAACTAGTTAGTTTAAATGGCGGTAGGAAATACGGGCATTGGCGAGCATGTCTCCTAGTATCTTACGCATTATTTTTATCCCTACATTTTATCCTTATTTTGGAGATTTTTTAATGTTTGTAATCACGGTAAATTCATCAACAAACGGAAAGCAAATCAGGTACTACTGCATCTAAATATCCTCTGTGACTGCCCCATTGAATCGACGAGATTGCTCACCTATGGGTCTAAATGTCACCGGCACGTATACATAACATATTCCTACCTCACTTCAAATTGTGTATATAAATAAACTTGATGTTTTTGTTGCTGGACAATTGTCCACGCATGAGAAATCGATCTTGATTGGAACAAGTTTAAATACGACAAGGATCGATATTCCCGCTAGTTGTGGGAAAAAACACCCTGAGGAAACGATTCCCGGCTATCGTTTCGATACATTAGCCCTCTCCTGGTCGATAAACAAATGCTTCCCCTTTGCCATGTTTAAAGTTCATAGGGACCAACTTGTCTGTATGCCTTGTACTTGAAATTTACTTTCGTGCATAAAATTTAGACAATTAAAAAAAAAAAAAAAAATAACTAGTAACGCCCGTGTGGATATTGTACACGTGACGATTTCCTGGGGGTCGCATTGCCCAGCTCAGAAAAATAACAAACCTATGAGATTCCAGGGTGTCCTCTACTCAGTATTCTATATTAAGTGTTCGGAGGTTAGAAGTAAAATTCGTTGGGGTTGTTACTTGTATTTCAGCTTGCAATGCATAATTACCCTTGTCGAGAAACCTTTACTTACTTTCATTTAAGAGACGTATGTGTATTTTTGTTTTAAAAATGGCAATCAAGGTGTAGTGGGTTATCTGGCCCCTGGTGTTTGCTGAGTGGTCTCTGAAGAACATAATAAGGACTGACTGCACTCACTCAAACAAAGGTTGTACACAGGCGACTAATGTGAGGTTGTGTCCAGAGGTCTCGCCATCTCATCATGGTCAAATAATTAGCTTCAAGAACCAATGGTGCAGAAACTTGTGGGAATGTTTTTGGTGCAGGCAATCCTGCAAGTTGGTCAATAACAGCGGGGGTTCCATACTCCCCTCCATAAGAAAGGATAAGGGAATATAAATTATGATGACGGCATATGGTTTTCAAATCCCATTGAAGCGGATGAAAAACCAACAGAAGTTCCAAAAGTTGTGTAGTCATGACCAAATTGGAATCCTCCCATCCACTGTTTATTGTCAATATATTAAACGGAGCCGAGAACCAGTTTGTCATAAATAGACCAACCACGTCCATTGGACTATCAAATTACCTTTTATTGTTAATGCTCTGTATAGTCCGTTTTTTTTTTTACCAGCTCCATTCGTGTTAATATTTTTCGTACAGATGGACACTTAGATACTTTTGAACCAAGAGCTAGTCTTTTTAATTTTAACAGCCATATTCAAATTATAGTTTTTCGAAAAGATTGACACTTAGATTACTGTTGAACAAGGTTAGTCTGTCTTCTGTTTACCGGCGTGAACGAAGCTGAGAATATCAACATTTTTCAACACGTTAGTCTTAGAGTGGGGCTTGTCCCATCTAATATAGGGGACCAAAAGTTCCGAATTTGTCCAGATTTATGTGCCTACCACTGTTGCTTCGTATATGGTTGCGGAACGTTTGGTGAGGCAACAGAGAAGGAAAATGTCGAAAAATGTCCTCCTTCCACACAATCTGCCTAAGGAAAATTCTCCGAATCTTTTGGCCAAACACCATCAGCAACCAAGAACTACTTATTCGGAGTAACCAGAGGGACATGCACACCATCATAGCTGGCAGACGCTGGAGTTGGGTTGGCCACGTTTTTCAGAAAGGACCCTGATGGCAATCAACAAGAACACTATGCTATGGACCCTCCGACGGGAAAGTGAAAGATGACGCAGACCAAAAAAACAACTTGGCGGAGATGCATAGAATGAACCAGAGTTGAGCACTGTACTAAGATGGCCGCGACCGAGCAAAGATGGAAATTAATTAGTTGCTGCCTA
>JAMPIV010010073.1:20000-229643 GCA_024509875.1 Oreohelix idahoensis | reverse complement strand
GTTGGGACGGTGCCCTTTTCGTTGTATTTATGGGGGTAGGACTGCTGGAACTATCTGACCAGAACGTTGTGTTGATTTGTGGGGTTGGCGTCCATATAACCGTGCCCGAGTGATCCCGGCCGTGGCTGGTACCTGAAGGTCGTGTCAGATGCGTTTATTATTCTGATGCGCATTTGTCGTTCGTCATTACATGACTTTGTATAGTCCTGTTGGGCTGTTGGTGCGGGGATGGCAGGTTGGTCTTAATCTAATATATAATCAGGATTGTTCTTATTTATTTTTTTTTTGATAATTAACTATTGTGTTATTAGTGATGCATAGTGTTTGACTGTGGTATTGGTGTGTGGAATTGGTAATGTTTGGTTACTGCAGTATGTGGTAAATGGTGGTAAGTTTAGGGGTTGAGTGGTGATTTTGCTGGGGTATAGCAAGTGGCCAGTGTGGAAGTGAAGTGTGGAACACTGCTGTGGGATTTTTCCGTTTTTTTTGGGATTTGCCCATAAGTGGCATATGAGTGTGGTTTGCAGGTGGGGTTCTGTTTTGTTTGCTGCATTAGTTGGGTGCTTTTGTTTTGTGTTCTGTGTTGCTTTGCTGTGGAATTACTGACTGCAGGGCTTTGCACTGTGGTGGGAGTTGGATATGGCATGTAGTAGTGGTGGGCAATGTGGTTGGTATGAGGAATGGTGGGGTAAAGTGGCGTCTTGTGAAAGTGGATATACGTGTTTTGCTGTGGAATTGTGGCACATCACCAACCCCCTAGTGGATATTGTACTATAATCTATGGAAGTCGGTAAATTGTTGATGGATTGGTAGTTGGAATTGTATCATAGGGAGGGGAATAGATAGGTATAACGGGTTCGTGACAGCCAGGCCATGCTCCTTCCACCTCGTTGTGTGTAAGACGGTGTGTATGTCAGTGTGTTTTAGTTGTACGGTGGCGTTGTCCTTGTGCATAATCACTATATTTCACTTCGGGTATAATACACCAACTGCTCATGCCAAAGGTGGGTAACATGTTACTATCGCCGGAGATTTCCCCACATTAATAACTGTTCATACACAATAAACTAAACACCTTTTTCTCGGGTCAACATAAGCACACAAAAACGGTGGTGATGTTGGTGTGTGTGTGTTGATGTGATTGTTGTGGTGGGGATTTTTGATTGGTGTAGTGGGTCTGTTGTGGGTGAGTCTTTGATGTTGGAACATTGATAATGGTGTTTGGGTCATTGTGTTGTTCCAGATGGATGGGGTGAAAAACTGGAAGATGATCTCTGGTTTACTTGAGGCATTATGGTCACTCGGTCAAGCTGAAGGTTGACATTATATGGACTTCACTTTCATTATGGAATATTAGCTTACCACGCTTTCATTTGACGTATCAAAAATCTTAGGTTGGCACTGTCAACCTGTTACATGTTTCATTCACTTTTGACGGTTTTATTTTAAATTTGCTGACATTAGTTTCGCTCGCTAACATTCTGAATTCGAAGTCGACCTTCTGGGCATCTTCCACAAGTGTTGGGAGGGAATCAGAAGCAAGAACAGAACTTGGTTTTATATGACACTTAAAAAAACACTCTAAGGTTGCTATTAGAATATATAGATGTACCAAGGGTTTCTCATTAGCACTCTGTTCATGGCCTCCACTTTTTCAAAGTGGGCAAAACTGTACAGTTTTGCTCCTCAAAAGTCTCACACTGATCTGTCAATAATCGCGGCGTGGCGCCGGGCTTTACACACGGGTGGGCGGGGGCATAGCATTCTGTCAGGGCCGGCTGTTCGGCGGGGGCGCTTAATTAAACATAGCTTCGCAGGGCAGCGTTGGTTGAGGGGGCTGCGGGGTCAACCTTCAGATAGCAATTTCCATGGCTGGTTCCCCTGACCAACTACATTCTTTTTTTAAAGATCTGTACGTCTCAAACATTTGCTGCCACGGGATGAATGGTTTTATTTTAAAAAATAAACGGGGGGTTAAAATAATTAATAGGTAATGGCTACTGGTGGTTTAAATACGTCTTAGCGCGAGTTTTATTACTGGAACAATTTGTCTTTTCACAGGTTTAGCCTTGAAACTCGAAAATGTGTGAAGCAGGAGAGGGACTTGGAAAGACACTTCATCTCCATTTATTCTTTTTTTTTTTTTTTTTGGAGAGGTTTCCATTTGATCTTTGGGTGGGGTAACAGTAAGCACAAACGATGTACATAGTTTATGAAGATTATGGTTTGGATTTAAAAAGTAGATAAGTTGCAAAATTGGGGGGACGCCATAGTCCAACAATTCTGTGGTTTTTCATCCTAAAAAAATGTCACACGTTATCTTTGTTTCAAAAAATATACACAGCATACTGCCTGCCAGTGGATTTTTTTTTCTGTTGACTGGTATTTATTATTTATGGGTTTCCTAGTGGAACTTTGTGTGATGATTGGTATTGTATGGTTGAGAGGTACCTAGACTGTGTTGTATGAGGTCAGTCGTGAAGGCCTTCCTCGAGAGATAAATGTAGATGTTTGTGAAATTTACAGAAAGGCCCCTTCTTAGCTACCCACTAATGACCATCACCCCATCATTTCTTTTCTTTTTACTAATGAATGTAGGACTACGTTTAATTATGTTGTGGTTTTAAAAGGACTAGGGGGGTAATTGAATATGCTAATGTTTTGTGGTTTGTTATTAGATTTATTTACACACACTAACACCAGAGCAGAGAGACTAGATACCATTGGTATTAATAAGGTCTAATAATATTAATATGAATTAACTTTAATAACACACGTGCTGAACCTGAACTTAACTCAGGGCTGGTTTTAGTTTTGTTTAGTTTTAAAATATTTAAATCTTTTGATACTAAATTCTATTATGTTCTGAACCAAAATGTGTTTTTAGGTGGTTCCAGGAACATATAAGAAAAAGAAAATATTATGGGAGTAATAATATGGATATGAAAATGCATAATCATATGGAGACATAATTAAAATGGAAAGAAAATGAAAATTTGGGTGTCCTTGTTTATGTTGGTACCTAAATTAATTCATTTCATATGTACTTGGTTTATATTTTAAGTAATAATTTATTAAGATAGTCCCTGGAGAGACTGTTGTACAGTGATTTGAGGGGGGGTGGGGGGGGTTGGGGTGAGGGGGGTGGGGGGGGGGAGGGGGGAGGTTGGGGGGGGGGAGTTGGGGGGGGGGGTGGCTTGCATTCAGCTCCCAGTCCTATGGGACTACCAAACATTGTCCATTGACTTTTAGGGGTTGAATACATGGTTTGATTTTCCCACAATGTATGGTCTTTTAGTAGATGGTGAATTAGTTGGTGGATTAGTTGATAAATTAAGTTGATATAATTCGTTGGTTAATTCGTCTGGTATTTCGTTGCGTGAATGTCACAGCACGGCAAGATCTCAGTATCTCGACTCGCGTGATCTTGTTACAGGAGTCTGGTGGCCCTTTCCTATCCGTGTGGAGTACAATATTCTGCTGATCTGGGACACACATGTTAGACTGACCACTGGTCTCCACGCTTGTGTATATCACTACAGCATTTGGCAACCGCTTTGTGCTAAAACAGAAACTCTCAATTCTGATATACTAAAGTATTGGGTCCATGTGTCAGAACTTCTATCCTCCTGAGCCTACTTCTGCTCCACAACACTACCACATACAACACCACCACAGACTTAGGGTTCAGATATCTTGGACCACACAGCTCATTTCTTACCCTGTTGGTTTTCACATTAGTTACTATTTTCCCCCAAGTACTACATTTGCATTGAGAATATGTTCAATAGACATCGATGCTATTGTAATTAAGATAGGTGATATGTTCCATTGATCTCATACACTAGATCCTATTTTCATAGTTTAAATTTAGGGCGTTCAATATATATTTCGTATGTGAAGTATAGTCTCTAGATCCTGAACTAGCGGATGGGGGATTTGAGCGAAACATCTTACTTGTCGTAATCATTTTTATGATATGGCAGTATCAATCACTCGAATTATTTAATAATATACAAAATTAATATACTGTTCATTTTTGACCAGAATTCAGACTTGAGAAAATTAGAACACAGTTAAATTTGCTAGCAAAACTCAGCTGAGCTGCTGGCTGTGTATGATGGCGTCCCACTATCTTATTGTGTATTCCTTCTGGAAATCTAACCACACTATTAATTTAAACTGCGTCACTCTGAACTGGACTTATGTCAAAAATAGGCAAAAAAATTTTCAACATCTCTGTCCCGCATACTAATAAAAATGCGTTGACCAATCGCCCGACTTCCCCCCTAACTCCATCAAATCTATACAACCAAAAGTCATTCTCAGGTTCAAATCTCAGGTCTAGTATGTATTTACGGTCCTGTTAGTCCTGTCTGGTCTCTAACTTGTTTTTTTTCATAAAAAATCCACGCTTGGTTCTCACATGCATTTCCTTACACAGGATCTGCCATCTAAGTTATTTTTAGCTACAATTCATCTCCAACATTTCCCCTCTCTTTAATCTACAGCTCGATTCTTTACAGTTTGCGCCATGCTCATGGCCCAAAGATATTTCGAAACTTTAGTGACATTGTTTAAACAGTTGCAGTCGCTCGTGCTGTGATATGAACAATAACAGTCCTTTTGTCAATATCTTCTTTTATTACATCTATCTCGATCTGTATAACACGAAAGCATTATTATTTCATCGTGATCTAAAATTGTGGCTATTAAACTAGCTAGGTTCTATGTATCATAACTTCTATTATAAGAAAAACAAACATATTTTTTTTCTCAAGTTTAGTTTTTGAAACTTTTGTTCGTGAGAACCTTCTTCTCATGTGTTTTGCCTACGACGGCATTCAAATAAAGACCAAGTATCGAAAAACGTCCAAGAAATGACTGTCTCGAACAAGAGCTAAGGTCCTTTTCTTGTCCATTTTCCTTTCTTTTATGTCAAGACTAGGGGACCGTGAAGATTTTTTTCCTATTCACCCCAATTGCGTCTTTTTATGCCGTTTCGAGAACTTCAAAAACACGTGTTCAGTCATATTCTTTCCTTTTTTGAGATCTCCTTTATCATTCCTCCCCCCCTCACCCCCGTCTTCAAAAAGGGGTAAAACGTTCCGTCCTGCACGTTCTAAACTAGCTAAGTTTTGAAATGCGTGGGCAAGTTGAAAGGAGCCTGGCATGGGCGCGCACATGTCTCCTAGTATCTTACAGCATTATTTTTATAGCGCCCTACATTTTATCGTTATTTTTGGAGGGATAGTTTAACGTTTGTATCATTGGACAATCAATCACAACATGTTCATCTACATGAGAACTATCATGCACAAGACGTCTACTGTTCCTCTTAAAAACTAAGTGATCAAATAGATCTAAAATCTCCTCTTCCTCCCGCCTGCCACTACTCTACTCTTGATCACAGGGGTGCCGTTGATCGGAGAAATTCTGCACCGACATTCAAGTGACCCATGGGATGTATACTTCGATAAATAAAACTGATACAGGTTTGCTGTAAGTAAAGGACAACCACATTAAGCAATCTTGCAGTTTTCATGCTTAAACCACTGAGACTAAGAATTACAGGGGCTGATGGTACCCGTCTCCTACCACACTAAACGTCCTACCATACAGATGAGTATTTGAAACTTCTATTATTGCCCAGGATTAACTAGCTAAACATTCCTCTTTTCTTCGCTTGTAGAATTATTCCTTTGTTCCGCTTTATTCAATTTGCGGACTTGCATAAGCGCGACTGGGATTATTCAGTTTCCCCATCGATGGTGTTTGAAGATGACTCTCTTCAGACTCACGAAGGCCGCCCCGAGGCTCATCACATTACTTATGCATCTGTTCTTTACACACAAAGTCCCTGTGTCAAATCAGGCTCAATTTGAGAATAGGGCTTGCTAAGTGATGGTTTTGCTCCGTTTAACACTATGGATACGCTAGTTCACATTGTTGCAGTCCCCAATAATCTTTAATCTGGAAAGTCCCTTGCAAGCTCAAATCAGTCAGAGTGAGCACATAAAGCGTTTAAAATTCTTTTTATGTATATTTTCTTCTGAAAAAATATGCCGCATAAACGACACGAAGGAATCGCACGAATCTTTTTTTGTTTGAGTGGCCTAAGGATGGCATACGTCATGTGCAGTTTTTCACAAGTTCTTCAGATCAGGGGTTCTTATGTATACCCCTGGCATATATCAACAGTGGTGGTCCAATGAAATCTCCAAACTCATTGCATCCAATTACCAACATTTTTTGTTGGTTCCTAGCAGTTAAAGTTCGCCCTCTACCACGATATCTCAATCAAACCAACATCTCTCCCAGAGCTTCAATTAGTGTACTTCCAATATGTCTCTGTTAGGCGACGAAACATATCATCCATGAAATTTTCGTGATTACAATGGTCTTAATTCAGGGGATTCCATACAATTTGCGCATCATTTCCTTGAAACATACACTCGGTGACAATTCTCACAGTCCCGTAAGATGGTAAGCATATTGAATTCACCCACAAGGTCCATCCCGAAGTGTTGTTAAAAGCCAAAATAAGGCTCTCACTTCATGCTTCACTGGGATCCTGGTATATAGCCTTAACTAAGATCCCACCTTTGGAAAATAATTTTGCCTTGTTCATGTCTCTGGCAAATAACTGTTTTGTGTCTGTCGGGTAACGGATCCACTTGTCGTTCCTGTTGACAAGCATTCTGTTTTCCTGTAAATCTATGCACAGTCTCTAGTTCCCCAGTTACGGGTTTCCACAACACAAACGAACACTAGAGACTAAAAATGATTATTCACTGTGTGCGAATTTTGATAGATAAGCCACTACCTTCAACAAATAACTCTATTTCTCTGTTCTATCCTTCAATGCCTTCTCCTTCGCAAACGGTATAGGAATAGGCTTTCATACAAATTGGGTGTGAGCTTTCTACCAGTTTTTCATGTTCCATACTTGTGCATAATTTGGTATGTACTGGTTTATCTGTTATAGAATCTGTATGTTCCTCCAGGAAACATGTTGAAACTATCTCCCTCTGAGTTTTAGTCAGGTCCCATTACTGTACTTTTCTCCTGTGCGCTGTTTCACAAGGATGTATATGGGTATTCTTGCAGAGGTTGAGTGGTTCCTTTTGCTCATTTGTGTTTGCGATAGCCATGGGTCAGTAAATGGGGGTGCTTTTCCTGGAGTGCGCAGAACGTTTCAGGTCTGTCACAAGTATACTTCTTTTAAATGGTTTTACCATGATAAACTCTTCTCCTTCCTATTTTTTTGTCAATTTCTTAGTTTGATTTTAGGGACCCAACTTCTCTAGAACGTATATGGACCTTGCAACACCCCTTTTGTAATTTTTTCTGGCTGACGGGGGGTTAGTGTAGAAGTATGGCACCACTCTCTCCCCAGCTAGTTCGCTGTCCGTTGTCCTTCCTATTATAAAAATATTATGAATGCATGTTTCTCCTGGCTTGTTCTTCAAATTATCATTTGCCTGTTGTCCATCCAGCTTTCAGACGAGGTGGTCATTCGTTCAAGCATTGATAAGTTGCAAGGTAACAGTCTCTTCTGCCTTGTAATCTGTCAAGGCTCCTATTAATAGCTTCATAATGGAACCTGTTATTGGCCTCACTCCTCCAAAATGCAGAGTTCGTTGGAAGCACATCCCAGGTTGTTATTTGAACATATTGTCGGTCTACTTCCTCCCGATACGCAAACAACGGGCTGGCAGGGAAAATTGATTCCACACAGAATAGGTTTTTCGTTGTCCACTGGACGTCACATCTGGATAGTTTTGTGAGTCAATTGGTTTTACCAAACCAAAAACACCACAGCACCACCCCAACCCCCACACGAGACTCTAAAACCGACACCACCAAACATCCTTAAACCACAACAAAGCACGACGTCCCAGGACGGAAGCGCGAGCAATAGTCGCCGCCTGAGCAAGGTGTCGCACACCACACCAAACGGTGGTGCGGCGAGATATGTCTCAAAGAGCTCGTCTTAGTTGATGCTGTTGGTTTTTTAGAGTGAAGGGGATCCTAAGCCTGGCTCAATTGTCTATAGTGCGGGCATTTTCTAGGTTCATGTTGCTGTTGTTATAATTTACCTCCGATCAGGTTTGTCTTCGGCAAAAGTTGTTCTGAGTGAGTATGCCATTTACTCATTGTCACTAGATGTTGTTGCAGAGGTATGGAGGCGAACGGTTGGAAGTTGATACGGACCTGATGTATTTTGTTATATAATGTTGCAGGGACATCTACCCTAAGCAGGCTAATTCGTTTTGTATCACATTTTGATATGCGGGGGGTTCGGCAGGCGGCGTCACCACGAACAATAAGAAACACTCGAGCAAGAAACCCCACAACACCCCCCGCCTCCACCCCACGAAGCCCCGCCCATTCAATCTCCAACCACCGACCACTCCCCACAATCAACACCACAAGGTCAGTCCACCCAACCCACGCAACATCCAACAAAAGCAAACGAAGAGAACCAAAACGCCCCACACAATGTTGTACTGTAACATTGGCGTTGAGTTTGCCACCTACAGAGGGTGTGCCAAACGCATGGTATATGGTTAACCTGTAGGTACTCAACTAGCGCTCGGTCCCCAACCCCGCGAAGTACTGGTGTAATCTAGACTGGTTTTTGCGGTACTCCTCGGTGTGGTGTTACTCTGTTGTCGAGTAAGATGTGTTTGTTCGTTTTTAATAAAGTATCCTTAGTTAGTTCTCGAGCGGACCGTAGGGACCAATCCAAGGTACCACCTCACCCAAAATCTATCACATGCAACTTCCCACCTCATGCACTATAATACCAATACATATTATGGGTACCTGCCTCTCCAACACACCTAGTGAGGGACAATATTACCCTCACGTAGTTGCATCCTATGTTTACCCCCAGCTGCCTCTTCCTTGCCAACAAGGGAGGAGCATAGTGAGACATGGCCAGACATAGGTGCATTCGTGCTGAGCACCAATTTGCCGGCTTGGACGCTACCCATGTGGTCATGGCTCTTAGGTCATCGGTTTTGTTTCACGTCTATTGTATATACTCCGTCTATTAAACTGGACCATGGTATTGGGTGTTTTCTGTGTGTAATAACTGGGGTGCTACCTTGTAGGTTGGTAAATTGGTTTGGTATTGACATTTGACACGTCCTGTACCCTTATGTGGTCGGCCTGTGGCCAAGCACTCGCTCGTTTAAACACAGAACATTGATTGTGCACTCTTCTTATATTCCCCTTCTGAGTTCTCATTGTGACCGTGATTGTTCCCTCCGCTGTGCTTTGGAGCTCGATCCCCATGTCCAGTGTGTCCTAACTCTGTGTAGGGTATATCGCAAGCATTTTCTCAACTTTATCATTGACTTTCTTTACAACACCTTCTTCTATAAATGCCCATACCTCTTTGACCGTGATGTAGCTGGTTAGTTACGTCGACGTTTGTTCACCGATTGAAGTGAGAGTGGCGAGGTGAGTCACATCATATGCCAAGATATGGAGTTAAGTTCCTAGTGAAGTTCCAGAGTTACAGTTTCACAGACACATCCTCCCATCCCAACTAGTTTGACAAACCCGTACCGTTCCCTGTATGAGAGAGGCTACGAGTCAGAGCCGAGTATGTCAGCAGTTAGAACAGTTCCATCACTTATATCCCTATCAAGACAGTGGGGAAAGAAAGACCGCTGCGTTCTGAGAGAACCCAAGGACGGTTAACCTCTTATTTGTGTGACCATTTTTTTGCTTTAAGAGAGAAGAAAGACAGAGAAGAAAAGAGATACAGATATGTTGTCTTTGTAATTTTAAGAAAAGTAATATGTTTTTTAATTAGGATAAAGAAAACACCCAGTTAGCTGTTATAAATTTGTTAATTAAATGACACTGAAGAACATTTCAGCTATCCGGAGCTTCTTGAATTCTTTCAGAAAGAAACATTTTTTTTTTTTTCTCTTTTTTTGATCAACAAGAATGTTTCATCAGAAAAGAAAAGTGTTCTGGTGGATGTATTGAAATGATGTATAGAAATTTTTTAATAATATTTATTTATAAATAAAATAGATAAGAATAACCAGCTTACTGATTGAACCAGGTATTTTCCAAATTTTTCAGTTACACACTACAGAGTGCACCTATATCCACGCTGGGATATAGCTTTCGTGCTTGTTGGGTAGCAGTATGCCACCCAAATGGGTTTATTTAAAAGTAGCAAACTGGGTGCGCCTCCAGAGTTTTTTGGTTTATTGCACCATACCATGGTTGGTAGAATTTTTTGAATGACTTAGCACCCAGGACAAATGTTATCATATATGATCAGCCAAACGGGCTGATTTTATAACTCCTTTCTTTAGTTTTGTTGTGGGTTTTTTTTTTTTTTTTTTTTTTTTTTTTTTTTTTTTTTTTTTCGGTTTTTTTTTTTTTTTTTTTTTTTGTGGAGGAGACAGTAGCAGTGTTGCGTATCGTATGTTAGGAGGCATATTGGACAATTTTGTTTAAATTAGCTTGATTATGTTTGTTAGAGGGCCAGGTTAATTGCCCCCTGATTGGCTAGAGGGCCAGAGAGTGGCATGGTCTCCCCACAGGTCAACACTGTTTCAGGTTCCAGGTTCCTCAAGGTTTTTGTTCGGTTTTCTCATCATACCACCTAACTACTGAACTGGAAAACACACTAAGTCTGGAGATATATTAATTTATATGGGGTTCACCTCTTTTTCTCCCACCTTTTTCCGTAGTTTAACCCGGGTCTTCGCACACTGTCGCCTCCATGCATTCAATGGGGTATCTCGGGCGGGCGTTCGGAAATTCCCCAAGGAAGACGTCATATACACCCCAATAATAACAGAGGGGTTGGATTGGTTTTTACTGAGTGGTATGTTCTTAGTCGCCTCTTGTATTTCCACTGTTTCTGTGGTATACTGACTTGGGTCCACTAGGCTTTTGTATAGAACTTCACAACTGAATCCATATTCCAAAATCAACCCGTGTATTCATAAAAGGCACAAACTTTGATGACCCCTCATTACAAACTAAGCATCCTCACAAAAACATGGGGGAGGACTCAAGGTTTTGGATAGGTCCCGCTGTCCATTAAGGATTAACCTTAAATCTTTGTCAGTCCCGATTTCATTGCAGCATGTTTTTGTTTATTTATCGGTTTCCTTCTACAAAAATTCACGGTGTGTTATGGTTGTCTTTCTTACACCATATGCTCACCATCTTTTTCCTTTGGTTGTTTTATTGGTTAAAAAAAAATAACGGTTTTCTTTCATTGTATTTTTGGTCATTGAACTGTGAGTTTCTGTCTCGATAGTCATTTCTTGGCCGTTCAAAGTTTGTCCTGCCTTTATTACCCTGTTCTCTATTTTCAAATTTATTAAATGGCTGTGGAGCTTTAAAAGTTTCTATGTGCTTCTTTTTAGTGCCACTTACCTCTGCCTGGGCTGCCTGATACCTCTCAGCGACATTTATAACCTCCCCCAACTTCTCTGCAATTTGTTCCATGAGAAATTTTCTCAAGTCTGGAGCCATGGACTCTCTCAATTGCTCTATCATGATCATCTCTTTAAGATCTTGGGTCTTCCCCAGAGCAGTCCATTTCTCCAAATAGGTTTCCAGTCTGGCAGGGAATTGGTGGTATGTCTCCCCAGACAACAGTTTGGCATTTCTAAATTTCTTACGGTAAAATTCACCATTTTTTTTGTATCTTAATAACAAAGCCTGCTTTAACATGTCATAATTGTCTTGGTCTTCTCTGTTCATTTTTGCGAAGACTTCATAAGAAGTACCTCTCAGTCCCTGTGATAACTTTAAACTCCACCTCTCTCTCTCTAACCCATATGTAGTAGCTAATAATTCAAAACGACCGAGGTACCCCTCGATGTCATCGTCTTTTTCAACAAAATGGTCTAAATGAAACCCCATAGCTGATGTTGAGGCTCCCTGACTAGGCGTAGCATCTGAGGCAAAAAGGCTGGCACCATTTTCAGGAGCATGGCCTTGTAACTCCAGCTCCCTTAGTCGTAATTCGTGCTCCCTTTGCAACCTTCTATCTTCTGCCTCCCTTTCGGCAGTCAATATTTTATCTTCTGCTTCCCTTTCGGCAGTCAATCTTTTATCTTCTGCTGCCCTTTGCTGTCGTTTTTCTTCTGCCTCCCTTCTCTTATCTTCTGCCTCAATCTGCAGCCTCTTAAGTTCTCTATCAGCCTCAATTTGTAACCTCTTCTCTTCAGCTAACCTCCTATCTTCCCTTTCAATATACTTGTCACATTCAGCAGTTACATACTGAATTAAAACCTGACCATCCATTCCCATTTCCTTCGCCATTAGCACAGCAGCTGATCTGAACTTTGCCAGCTCAGCCATCACACAAAATAACAATGATCAAGGTAAAAATCTAACTAATCAATAACCAAAGTAATTCTAATTAACTATTGACTAAGGTAATTCTAATTAACCAATTAATTAATTAACTACCACTGGCTGTGAAGATTCACCAACTTTTATTTTCACTTTCAATTTTAAGGGACACTTTTAATTTTTACAATTTGTCCAACTGATTTAATTCTCCCACCAGGAGATCCTAATATTACTGATAAGCTAATTATCCCTGGACAAGACCCCAATATATGTAGTGGATTTTGATGGTATTGTATGGTTGATGTTACCTAGTGTGATGTATGAGGTCAGCTGTGAAGGCTCCTGAGATAAATGTAGATGTGAATTACAGAAGGCCCTTCTTACTACCACTTATGACCTCACACATATCTTTTTCTTTTACTAATGAATGTAGCTACGTTAAAAGTCTAGGGTACTGATATGTAATGTGTTGTGGTAGATTACACACACACACACACACACACACACACAGGTATTTAATAAGTCTAATAATAGTAATAAAATTTATAACACACTGAACTAACTCAGGCTGTTTTAGTTTTAAAATTTAAATCTTTTGATACATTTATTTGTTCTGAACCAAATGTTTGTTGGTCAGAACAGATGAAATATTATGGAATTATAAATGGAATGCATAATTGTATGACATAATAAAATGGAAAATGTGTACCTAATTATTTCAAATGACTGGTTAATAGTAATTATATTAAGATAGTCCCAGGAGAACTTATTACTAGATATGCTGTTGGGGTGGTGTCATCACTCCCAGTCTATGACTACCAAACATTGTCCATTGACTTAGGGGATGAATACATGGTTTATTTTCCCACAATGGTATGTCTTTATTAGATGGTGAATTAGTTGGTGGATTAGTTGATAAATTAGTTGATAATTCGTTGGTAATTCGTTGGTAATTCGTTGGTGAATGTCCAGCAGGCCAGATCTCACTTATCTCGACTGCGTCGATCTTGTACAGGAGTCTGGTGGCCCTTCCTCTCCGTGCTGGAGTACAATATTCTGCTGCTCTGACACAATGTTAGACTGCACTGGTCCACGCTTGTGTATATCACTACAGCATTTGGCACCGCTTTGGTGCCAAACAGAAACTCACAATTCTGAAACAAAAGTATTGGGTCATGTGTCAGAACTCTATCTCCTGAGCCACTTCTGCACACAACACTACACAACAACACCACACAGACTGGGTCAGATCTCTCTGACCACACAGCACATCTTACCCAGTTGGTTTCACATAGTACTAGTTCCCCAAGACTACATTGCATCTGAGATATGTTCAATAGCTTCCTGTTATTGAATAAGATAGGTGATATGTTCCACTGATCTCAACACTAGATACTTTTTCATAGTTTTATTTAGGCGTTCCTATATATTTTCTTTGTATGTATGTCTCTAGACCCTGAACTTGGGCTGGGGACCTAGAGCGAACACTTACTTGTCGTAATCATTTTTATGATATGGCAGTATCAATCACTCGAATTATTAAAAAATACAAAATAAATACTGTTCATTCTTACCAGAATTCAGAATTGAGAACACAGTTAAATTTGCTAGCAAAACTCAGCTGAGCTGCTGGCTGTATGATGGCGTCCCACTATATATTTGTATTCTTCTGGAACTAACACCACTATTAATTTAAACTGCGTCTCTGAACAGACTTATGTTAAATGGCAAAATTTCACATCTCTGTCCCGCTACTATAAAATGCGTTGACCAATCGCCGACTTCCCCCCTAACTTTCAAATCTACAACCAAAAGTCACTTCATTCAGATCTCAGTCAAGTATGTATTACGGTCTGTTAGTCCGTCTGTCTCTACTTGTTTTTTCATAAAAAACACGCTTGGTTCTACATGCATTTCCTACACGAATCTGCCTCCTAAGTTATTTTTAGCTACAATTCTCCACCATTTCCCCTCTCTTTAATTACAGCTCGATTTTTACGTTTGCATGCTCAAGGCCAAAATTTTCGAAACTTTAGTGACATTGTTTAACAGTGCAGTCGCTCGTCTGATATGAACAATACAGTCTTTTGTCAATATCTTTCTTATTATCTATCCGTCTGTATAATTGAAAGCATATTATTTCTCTGCTCAAGATGGGCTATCAAACTAGCTAGGTTTTATTTTCATAACTCTATTATTAAGAAAAAACATATTTTTTTCCAAGTTTAGTTTTTGCAATTTGTTCGAGAACCTTCTCTCATGTGTTTTGCCGCGGCATTCAAATAAAGACCAAGTATCGAAAAACGTTCAAGAAATGACTGTCTCGAATAAGAGCTAAGGTCCTTTTCTTGTCCATTTCCTTACTTTGTGTGAACTAGGGACGTGAATTTGTTTCCTTTCACCACCAATTGCGTCTTTTTGCCGTTCGAACTTCAAACACGTGTTCAGTCATATCTTTCCTTTTTTGATCTCCGTTTCATTCCCCCTCCCCCCCCCCCCCCCGCCCCCGTCTACAAAGGGTAAACGTTCCGTCTGCACGTCTAACTAGATAATTTGAATGGTGCCAGGAAAGGCGGGCATGGGCGAGCATGTTTCCTAGTATCTTACGCATTATTTTTATCCCTACATTTTATCGTTACTTTTTGAGATATTTTAAAGTTGTACCATGGTAAATTCATCACATTACAGTTGATGTTTTTGAAGTCAGTCTAATAGAGGGTAAAGATATTTTCTGTAACAGTACTTTCAAGGTATCGTGCTGATAACATTATGGATGTCGTGGGGTGTGCAGATGACACAAACAGTTCATAAATTAATGCCGAATTCTTCGGTGGATGTGTCGAAGTATAATAACAGAAATTAAAGTTCATTACATTGGAATCTTCATAAAAATACATACATGATAACGAATGCTCACACAGTCTTGTCTGGTCAATACATTTCTGGCCGCTGTACTGAAGATGCGTGCAGATTACGTCACACAAATAATGTGGGACAGATTATGCAGACACAGGAATATCTGTATCAATTCTTTAATAGGTTATTACAAACCTTTTCGCTTACTTCTGATTCTTCAGCAATACACAGTGGCGGCCTTCGAAGTACTAAATGCCACTTAAAACATATTATTCCCCCACAGTATCGGGAGCTAGAAAATTGCGTCCTTCTTTGACGACTACATATCACACAAGGCCAAGAACCAACCCTTTGCATAAATTAGTGCAAAACGGATTACGTCGTAACCTGAAGGTGACGTCTTAAATATACCGTGTTCAATATCAATGAAAACCCGTGCAAAATACATAATTACCCACAGATAGACATTTTACCGCGTAGATTAACTGCTAATAGCCTAAGTGGGGTCAACCAGCATGACTCTATAAATTTTTATTCCGTCTATATGCCAGCAAGGGTGGCTCACTAAACACTTCCCGCACCGCTGGGTCAGCTTGAAGAAGAGATAGGTGACGATACAGGATCCTTTTGACAGCAGTGATGTAAGGGTGATAGGTCCTTATTAACATGACTCTATCAGAGGAGGTTTTGTGGCGGGGTTTGAGGGCCTGAAGACGTGAGATAGGGAGAATACGCTCTGAGGCAGAGATAATAACATCCTTTGGATACTGTCTCCTACGGAAGAAGTCCAACATTTCTTGTGCACGGCATAGAAAGTTGTCATCATCTTGTCATAACCGATGGAGGCAGAGAAGTTGAGAGAAAGGCAAGGAGTCACGACAAGCCTGAGAATGAGAGGAAGTATAAAGAAGGTAACTGTGGGCATCGATGGGTTTGTAGTAAAGGTGGGCAAATCGATACACTCAGCTGTTTCTAGACATTCGAAACAGTGTTTTAAACTGTGTCGACACACTGTTTCGACACAGCAGCACTTTTGCCCGTATCGGGGAGAAAGAAGTCTCGGGACTCCACCGAATACCGGTCCCAGATGACTCAATACGGTTTGTTAGAAAATATCCCTTACAGGGTCTTATAGACAGTACAGGGTATACATGTGTGAGGCAATCTCTGTTTTTTCTTGCGCGCTACTAACGTGTGTGAAAATCTATGGCGTTTCGTGTGACCACAATTCAATATTTTTTACACAAGTCTTTATTATGATGAAATAAAACGGAGATATGATGATAGCTGCAGTATAAGTGAAAATAATAAAAAACAAAACAAAAATAATAACAGTAATAATAATACATGATATCAAACTATAGTAAGCTAGTCTTGGTAGAAAATGATTCAAATCCACACCGAGTACACAAATATCAGCAGAGCTAATAAAGTGTCCATTACATTTATACGAACACACGGACAATTTCAACTTTAACATAGTGCCTAAAACATTGACAACTGCAGCACTGACACAATTTCCAGTGTCTATAACTTCTCAGCAAAAATAATATCACTTGTAAAATCAAGTCATCATAACACATCCCTGAAAAATATGACATGTTTGATATTCCATACTAATGTTCCGAACGGTTGATTAAAATTTTACAAGGCCCACGGAAAGTGAGACAGTCTCTGCAAAACAGCGAGGCAGACAGGAACTGACACTGTGTCGAGACAGCAAAGAAGCTCTGTGTCGAATCTGTCGAACTCGATGCTGTTTCGAAGCATTGTTTCGACACATACACACAGTAGCCATCTCTAGTTTGTAGTACACCGAAGTGTTGAGGTGGGGGGGGGGGGGGGGGGGGGGGGAGGGGGTGGGGGGGGGGCGGGGGGGCAGGGTGGGGGGGGGGGGGGGGGGGGGGGGGGAAATGGAAGGATTGATGGTGACAACAATGTCAAGGAAATGAATAGAGACAGTGGAGATGTGAGAGGTGAATTGGATTGCAGGGTTTAAATTGTTGATGAAGTTAATGAACCTAGATAGGTCAGCCTCTGGCATATCAGTGAGACCTATGCCATCATCAATGTATCTACGATACATCAATGGAAAAGGTCCAGGATACTGCTGCCACTCCTGATACTCCAGGTAGCCGATGAAGAGGCAGGCAAAGCTGGGACCAAATCTTGGTGCCCATTGCAACTCCACTGACTTGGTCAAAGAACTGTCCATTGAACTCAAAGGAATTTAGTCGAAAGACAAGTTCTGCAAGGCGCAGGAGAGCTCTGTAGCGAAAGAGGGGTACGTGCGCTGGTCCAGGAAAAACCGGAGAGTTCGGAGACCATCAGAGTGAGGATAGGAGGTGTAAAGTGAGCAGATATCTAACAGAAATGAACGGTAGGTACAGTCTGGGGAAAGCTGGATAGAGGGGAAAAGTAGTAAGGGCATGGTTGGTGTCCTTTAAGAAGGAAGGAAGCTGCTCTACAATAGGCTGGAAGATGCCGTCGAGGAAGTCTGATATATGTTCGGTAGGGCAGGCACAAGCCCAGACAATGGGTCTCCCAGGGTTTGAGGGTTTATGAATTTTGGGAAGCATATAAACCGCAGGCTTGCCCAGGCAATTATTATCAATACGGAGATGAGAAGGTAAGGACTTGTTGGCGATAAGACTTTTGATAGTGTCATGGACCAGACGATTGTTGAGGACTGTCGCATCATGATCACGGAGCTGGTAGAAGGAGCTGTTGGTGAGCTGTCTATTACCTTCTTGTAGGTACCGGTCCTTGCGCCATACCACAATGGCACCTCCTTTGCTCGCCGGTTTTATAACAATTTTTTCTATGCGGTGGAGCTTCGAGAGGGGATGGGACTCATCAGAAGAAAGTTTGGAATAACGCAGGCGTTGAGGTAGGAGTGACTGAATTTTGTGGAGGGTATTCTGAATATATAAATCCAGAGCTTGGGAAGCCACAGGAGAGGGTGTAAAATTCTTATTCTTAGGAGGAGCAAAGCGTGCAAAGGCATCATCTGATTCGGCCTGCTATCTCTGGGGATGATCATTGCTGCGGAAATGGAATTGAAGTCGCAGACGGAGATGAAACCGATGAACAACTTGGAGGAAATGATACTGATCAGAGGATGGTTGGAAAGGGACAAAGTGTGGCCCTTGCTGAGGACCGAAAGCTCACCCTCTGTGAGGGCAAGATCAGAGGGAATACAAACAACCTGGGAGCAAGATGGAGTAGATGAGGCAAGGACAGTACCAGGGGTAGGACAGAGGCAGGAAAGTGTGTCCTGTTTCTGGGGGGGGGGGGGGATAAAAAATCGTACAGTTGCCGGTTGAGTGTATGGATAATGATGTGGATAATGGGGAAGGCAGGAAAGTAGCTGGAGGTGAGACTACGTAAGCGGAGTAGAAGCTGAGATTTCTGAGCACTGATATCTGCCAGGAGGTGGGAATGGACAGCTGCGACAGCTCGCATACGCTGGAACCCACATGTTTTTTTCAATGCACCGTAAGAGGCGATGTTCGCAAAGGTGAATATATAAATTAAAAAATAATATGGTATGAAATCAGTTTTACAAGTAAACGGTACACATGAGACAAGGGACGTTTGGGGTTTTACCGTTCGTCAGCCAAAGGTGCGAACGGGAGATAAGGACAAGAACTACATATAGGTACTACAAAGATCTATGGCGATGAGGAAAACGTCAAATGAGCGATACAAGCAGATGAAACTACGATGATGAGCGAAACGATAACAGTAATAATGTAAGAACATCGTGAAACCAGAAAGACATGTCGAAACAAGAAAGTAAATAATCAACGAAACGAAGACAGATATGATCAACATTATTAAAATGAATAAAAAATCACTTAGCTGGATCCAAAAAAGAAACATTCAAAATGGCTGAAAAAATAAGTCTGGTTCGAGTTATTTCATGGAACCCTCAGACTTCAGATACTGGACTGAAAAATGTTTCTGGCGATTCGCTCACAATTCATATGGTATATGGGTAGTGGCGAAACTCTGCCTCCAGTCTGTCTCAAACCTCTTTCGTTGTGTCCGTTCCAGTTTACCGATCCGATATATATAAGATTATGGCGGACGTATCGGAGAGCACTGACATCACAGCTTAAGACTCGGCTGAAATTTCTTTCCGAATCAGCGATTTCATCCGATCTGTGCGTTGACTGAAACTTTCCCTCTCTCATCCTCGCCTTATATATTATCCATACTGTTCCATCTTATCTTGTTTTATACAGCCGATATATCTCTTTCTTTCTATCCATGTAATTTCCCAAACTGGTATTTGTTGATTTAAATATTTTGAACAGAAGTGGGTTTACAGGCTTTCGGCTTAACTGTAGACAGCCGTAATATGCATATATTTCCGGAAATGTTAACTTCCTACTGTTTTTCCTTATATACAGTTATACACAATCCTCTCCTGGAATAAAAGGTGATATCTTTTTCATAATAATTCCATTATGCTCTTATTTATCATTGTAGATAGCCGAGGTATCATCGACCGTTTTGTCGATATGCCGCCATTTTGATCGGTGAATGGTTTGTAAAACTACACGAAGCCATATTGAAAACAAATGTGGGGAACGTGGATTTGCAATGGGTTGTAAACAATTTTGCGACACAGATTGACCATCCTGAATCCATGTCATGGCTCGACCACGGTCTAAAGTGCCGAGACTTCTCCTTGGTGGCATGGCTAATGCAGTGAAAAGTGAACCAAGATAAAGCAAGACTGGAATATTGGAGAGGGAGCATTCATGTCATATTCGTAATTGTGACGTTGTGAATTTGTACTTAATGGTAATTAAACTGTTGCAAAATCGTCTAAGCCAAGAAGTTTCTCCAATCAATACAGGTTCGTTCCAGCAGTTGTTAACATTATTCAGTATTTGAATTTTGAAAGAAAAAGGTTTAGATACGAAGGGTGGTTTCCATAATATTCGACAGTACAAACCAAATTAAGATAAATGAACATTTACATCTTTATTAACACCAATGTACCCTAGACAGAGAAAGAATTCGGGCAATTTCTCTATCCCTTAACACACACACACACACACACACACACACACACACACATATATATATATATATATATATATATATATATATATATGTGTGTGTGTGTGTGTGTGTTAAGGGATAGAGAAATGTTCTTTCTCTGTCTAGGGTGTGGTGTTAATAAAGGGTAAGATGAAATTGCCGAATATTATGGAAACCACCCTAGAATTTTTTTCTCTGTCTAGGGTGTGTGTGTGTGTGTGTGTGGTGTGTGTGTTAATAAAGATGTAAATGTTCATTTATCTTAATTTGGTTTGTACTGTCGAATATTATGGAAACCACCCTTCGTATCTAAACCTTTTTCTTTCAAAATTCAAATACTGAATAATGTTAACAACTGCTGGAACGAACCTGTATTGATTGGAGAAACTTCTTGGCTTAGACGATTTTGCAACAGTTTAATTACCATTAAGTACAAATTCACAACGTCACAATTACGAATATGACATGTATGCTCCCTCTCCAATATTCCAGTCTTGCTTTATCTTGGTTCACTTTTCACTGCATTAGCCATGCCACCAAGGAGAAGTCTCAGCACTTTAGACCGTGGTCGAGTCATGACATGGATTCAGGATGGTCAATCTGTGTCGCAAAATTGTTTACAACCCATTGCAAATCCACGTTCCCCACATTTGTTTTCAATATGGCTTCGTGTAGTTTTACAAACCATTCACCGATCAAAATGGCGGCATATCGACAAAACGGTCGATGATACCTCGGCTATCGAGAATGATAAATAAAAGCATAATGGAATTATTATGAAAAAGATATCACCTTTTATTCCAGGAGAGGATTGTGTATAACTGTATATAAGGAAAAACAGTAGGAAGTTAACATTTCCGGAAATATATGCATATTACGGCTGTCTACAGTTAAGCCGAAAGCCTGTAAACCCACTTCTGTTCAAAATATTTAAATCAACAAATACCAGTTTGGGAAATTACATGGATAGAAAGAAAGAGATATATCGGCTGTATAAAACAAGATAAGATGGAACAGTATGGATAATATATAAGGCGAGGATGAGAGAGGGAAAGTTTAAGTCAACGCACAGATCGGATGAAATCGCTGTTTCGGAAAGAAATTTCAGCCGAGTCTTAAGCTGTGATGTCAGTGCTCTCCGATACGTCCGCCATAATCTTATATATATCGGATCGGTAAACTGGAAGGGACACAACGAAAGAGGTTTGAGACAGACTGGAGGCAGAGTTTCGCCACTACCCATATACCATATGAATTGTGAGCGGATCGCCAGAAACATTTTTCAGTCCAGTATCTGAAGTCTGAGGGTTCCATGAAATAAACTCGAACAAGACTTATTTTTTCAGCCATTTTGAATGTTTCTTTTTTGGATCCAGCTAAGTGATTTTTTATTCATTTTAATAATGTTGATCATATCTGTCTTCGTTTCGTTGATTATTTACTTTCTTGTTTCGACATGTCTTTCTGGTTTCACGATGTCCTTGCATTATTACTGTTATCGTTTCGCTCTTCATCGTAGTTTCATCTGCTTGTATCGCTCATTTGACGTTTTCCTCATCGTCATAGATCTTTGTAGTACCTATATGTAGTTCTTGTCCTTGTCTCCCGTTCGCAACTTTGGCTGACGAACGGTAAAACCCCAAACGTCCCTTGTCTCATGTGTACCGTTTACTTGTAAAACTGATTTCATAACATATTATTTTTTAATTTATATATTCACCTTTGCGAACATCGCCTCTTACAGTGCATCGAAACCACATGTGGGTTCCAGCGTATGCGAGCTGTCTCAGCTGTCCATTCCCACCTCCTAGCAGATATCAGTGCTGAGAAATCTCAGCTTCTACTCCGCTTACGTAGTCTCACCTCCAGCTACTTTCCTGCCTTCCCCATTATCCACATCATTATCCATACACTCAACCGGCAACTGTACGATTTTTTATCCCCCCCCCAGAAACAGGACACAGTTTCCTGCCTCTGTCCTACCCCTGGTACTGTCCTTGCCTCATCTACTCCATCTTGCTCCCAGGTTGTTTGTATTCCCTCTGATCTTGCCCTCACAGAGGGTGAGCTTTCGGTCCTCAGCAAGGGCCACACTTTGTCCCTCTCCAACCATCCTCTGATCAGTATCATTTCCTCCAAGATGTTCATCGGTTTCATCTCCGTCTGCGACTTCAATTCCATTTCCGCAGCAATGATCATCCCCAGAGATAGCAGGCCGAATCAGATGATGCCTTTGCACGCTTTGCTCCTCCTAAGAATAAGAATTTTACACCCTCTCCTGTGGCTTCCCAAGCTCTGGATTTATATATTCAGAATACCCTCCACAAAATTCAGTCACTCCTACCTCAACGCCTGCGTTATTCCAAACTTTCTTCTGATGAGTCCCATCCCCTCTCGAAGCTCCACCGCATAGAAAAAATTGTTATAAAACCGGCGAACAAAGGAGGTGCCATTGTGGTATGGCGCAAGGACCTGTACCTACAAGAAGGTAATAGACAGCTCACCAACAGCTCCTTCTACCAGCTCCGTGATTATGATGCGACAGTCCTCAACAATCGTCTGGTCCATGACACCATCAAATGTCTTATCGCCAACAAGTCCTTACCTTCTAGCGATTCTCATCTCCGTATTGATAATAATTGCCTGGGCAAGCCTGCGGTTTATATGCTTCCCAAAATTCATAAACCCTCAAACCCTGGGAGACCCATTGTCTGGGCTTGTGCCTGCCCTACCGAACATATATCAGACTTCCTCGACGGCATCTTCCAGCCTATTGTAGAGCAGCTTCCTTCCTTCTTAAAGGACACCAACCATGCCCTTACTACTTTTCCCCTCTATCCAGCTTTCCCCAGACTGTACCTACCGTTCATTTCTGTTAGATATCTGCTCGCTTTACACCTCCTATCCTCACTCTAATGGTCTCCGAACTCTCCGGTTTTTCCTGGACCAGCGCACGTACCCCTCTTTCGCTACAGAGACTCTCCTGCGCCTTGCAGAACTTGTCTTTCGACTAAATTCCTTTGAGTTCAATGGACAGTTCTTTGACCAAGTCAGTGGAGTTGCAATGGGCACCAAGATTTGGTCCCAGCTTTGCCTGCCTCTTCATCGGCTACCTGGAGTATCAGGAGTGGCAGCAGTATCCTGGACCTTTTCCATTGATGTATCGTAGATACATTGATGATGGCATAGGTCTCACTGATATGCTAGAGGCTGACCTATCTAGGTTCATTAACTTCATCAACAATTTAAACCCTG
Source organism: Oreohelix idahoensis (assembly GCA_024509875.1). Classification (NCBI taxonomy): domain Eukaryota; kingdom Metazoa; phylum Mollusca; class Gastropoda; order Stylommatophora; family Oreohelicidae; genus Oreohelix; species Oreohelix idahoensis. The sequence goes on along the minus strand of JAMPIV010010073.1, from coordinate 206,120 downwards.
CAATCCAATTCACCTCTCACATCTCCACTGTATCTATTCATTTCCTTGACATTGTTGTCACCATCAATCCTTCCCCCCCCCCCCTCCCCCACCTCAACACTTCGGTGTACTACAAACTAGAGATGGCTACTGTGTGTATGTGTCGAAACAATGCTTCGAAACAGCATCGAGTTCGACAGATTCGACACAGAGCTTTTTTGCTGTCTCGACACAGTGTCAGTTCCAGTCTGCCTTGCTGTTTTGCAGAGATTGTCTCACTTTCCGTGGGCCTTGTAAAATTTGAATCAACCGTTCGGAACATTAGTATGGAATATCAAACATGTCATATTTTTCAGGGATGTGTTATGATGACTTGATTTTACAAGTGATATTATTTTTTCTGAGAAGTTATAGACACTGGAAATTGTGTCAGTGCTGCAGTTGTCAATGTTTTAGGCTTTATGTTAAAGTTGAAAGTGTCCGTGTGTTCGTATAAATGTAATGGACACTTTATTAGCTCTGCTGATATTTGTGTACTCGGTGTGGATTTGAATCATTTTCTACCAAGACTAGCTTACTATAGTTTGATATCATGTGTTATTATTACTGTTATTATTTTTGTTTTGTTTTTTATTATTTTCACTTATACTGCAGCTATCATCATATCTCCATTTTATTTCATCATAATGAAGACTTGTGTAAAAATATTGAATTGTGGTCACACGAAACGCCATAGATTTTCACACACGTTAGTAGCGCGCAAGAAAAAACAGAGATTGCCTCACACATGTATACCCGGTACTGTCTATAAGACCCTGTAAGGGATATTTTCTAACAAACCGTATTGAGTCATCTGGGACCGGTATTCGGTGGAGTCCCGAGACTTCTTTCTCCCCGATACGGGCAAAAGTGCCGCTGTGTCGAAACAGTGTGTCGACACAGTTTAAAACACTGTTTCGAATGTCTAGAAACAGCTGAGTGTATCGATTTGCCCACCTTTACTACAAACCCATCGATGCCCACAGTTACCTTCTTTATACTTCCTCTCATTCTCAGGCTTGTCGTGACTCCTTGTGGCGCTGGCTATTGCACGCCACACGCTAGAAAATATATAGGATTTTGGTGCTGATGAGCGCAGCACGATAGTAATTTGTCGATATGTGTATTGCGGACATGACGTGAGCAGTGTCGAGGAAAGATGGACAGAGCGTGTTTTGACCCTGAATGGGCGACTTGTGTGTGTATTCTACCCAATGGTAGAAATATGGGAAATGTTAAAATAGAAGTGTCTTGAAACATATTAATGTTTATTAAATACAACTAAAGGTAGGAATAGGAATGAGGTAATGTTTATATGGACCTACGGATTATAGGAGTTGCTAATCTACCTAATTATGCATGATGTGTAATGATGTATTGTCTACGTGAATAATAAATGGAATGTTACTAAAATATCCAGCTGTTATATTGATCGTTGTGTGGAATCTTCGAGTCATAGAAAGTATCGTTAATGAACTATTGTGGCTGTCCTGAATCTTGTGGACCTATGCTATATAAACCTAGACACAGTGTGAAAACGAGCACAAACAATCAACTGAAGAATATAAACTTTTAACGCCACGAATTTGTGGAATCAATAGAAATTGCAATTTTTCGTACGAGGTCATGCCAAGACCTTGGACTGTTGGGAAGACATTAATACCAAACAACATATATTCTATTAAAGTCGCTGAATAGACATTTGACTGCCTACGAACAGATTTGAAATTTCGACACAATATATTGCGGTCACAGGTTACTATGAAGAATATTGTCACCTCGAGGCCATTTCACGTTGAATCGGTGTAGTGAACCATTACATCAAGGTCACCTGAACGGACTTGTAAATCCTAAAATAAACTTACCAGTGGACATTTATTATACCAATAATATGAATCGTGAGAAGCATGACGGTATCGAGAACCAATCTTTTGGGTCTTTCAAGTCTGACAAGTCTTTCAACCCTGATGTCCGAGAAATCATTTCGTTTGTCTGCAATGGTCAGGAAGGATGATTTAATCTTTTACGTACGTCACCAAACAGATTTGCTGACCACTTGGATTTCCTAAGTAGGAACAGGGAACGTCTTGTACAGGACACTTATACGCGTTGTGCAACCCAGACTTTACATTCTTTCCTTGACCCGTGTTTATTGCATAGATTCAAGGCTACTTTGCGAGGTTGATGCGTCTTGTCTACAACGAGGATTGGCGGTCGTTGATTTTAATCATATAAGTGAATATATGTTGGTAGGGTCATGGTCTCCGGTCCTAAAAATGTCAGGCACATCTTGTTTTTGTGTATCTTTTATGTTTAATGTTTTCTTGTGGACGACACTCAGTTATATCCTCGAATGAATTTAGTTGTCGTCGTTCTATAGATTTTGATTGTATTGATCTCTTTCAGGGATTCAGCATTTAGTGCTGTCGTATTTCCGCTCTGACTGAGATTAATATTTTCTTATTTGTTTAGCTGTGCTGTCACGTAACATATTGTCGTGGAATTCTTATTTAGTTCAGTATGATTATGTTCGTAACCGTAGGTCTTCTCTGACTTTCTTTTAATATGTACAGCAGTTCTATGTGAGTGTATCTCGTCCTGTACTGTTCATTGACGGTGGAAACAACTGTTTTATTATATGGTAAGATTTTATGACTTTTTACACTGTTGTCTTTTTCCTGATTTGTTTCCAGCGTTGTCAGTTAATCTTTTGTCTAATGTGATAGTATGGCATGCTTTTAAATAGGTAGTAAAGGCGATATTTAGTACTGGATTATAGTATATTGTTAATTGCTGATATGTTAATATATACGATGATTACGGATACACTGTGAGATTAGTTGATAAGTATCATATACTTCAGAGACAAGTATATCACACATAACGAAGAAGTACTATATATACAGTTGGTTTTGAAAAGGTTTGAATTACCTTACGACTAAGTATAGTCATTGGGCAACAAGTGGGAGAGATATACATTTTGAATCTATAGCCCATTACTCTTTAATTTCAGTATGGCTGACTTTGTGAAGGTTAAGGCGGGATTTATACAGAATGGGAAGGACTTGAATTTCTCGGGTGATGATCTTATAGCCTATGTAAATAAAGAAATAGCGGAATACAAAGAAGAGAAAGAAAGAGAAGAAAAAAGACAAGAGAAAGAAAAAGAAGAAAAAAGAGAAGAGAAAGAAAAAGAAGAAAAAAGACAAGAGAAAGAAAGAGAGAGAGAGAAGAAAAAAGAGAAGAAAGAAAGAGAGAAAGAAGAGAGGGAACATGAGAGAAGGGAAAGAATTCGTTTAGCAGAAATTGCTGCAGAACAAGCGAAATTTGAAAGAGAAAAAACTTTTGAGTTAGAAAAATTGCGCTTACAATCTTCTTTTTCTAGGGAATCTTCTGGTACTGGATCGTCGAAGATCATTAATTTAAAATTACCAAATTTTTCTTCATTGCATGACGATATAGGATTCTTTCTTTTGAGATTTGAATCAAGAGTTACGGCTTTAAATTTACCTAAGGCCTCATGGCCTGAACATTTTGTCGGGTTACTTACTGGTGAAAGTTACAAACTTTTTTTAACATTGCCGATGACAAAAGAAACGACTATGAATCCATAAAATCAGTATTTCTTCGCAAATATTGTTTAGACGAGGAAGGATATCGTTTAAAATTTAAATCGATGGGTCCTATGGAAGGTAAGGATGTCGAAGACTTTGTGTCTTCAGTGAAGATGTGTCTAAACAGATGGATTGAACTATCTAATATTACTAAATCTTTCGAAGGTCTTTATGATCTCTTCTTAAGAGACAAAATTTTATCTTCGGTAAATACTGAAATTTTCGCATTCCTTCAAGAAAGGAAGCCCACAAATATAGGAGAAATGGAAAAATTAGCTCAACAATTTTCGGTCGCACACCCAAACTTGCCTTTAGGTAAGACGAAGGTTTTAGAAACTTTGCCAGCTTGTGCGGTCACTCATGATAGATCACGCACTCGCAGCATGGACCGACGGTATAGGGATGACTATCAAAATTCCTATAGAGGTAGATATAATTTCCCTCATAATCATTCGCCCTCACGGGGTATAGAGAGACGAAACTTTAACCATAATAATAAAAAGTCATGGCAAAGAAATAATCAATACTCCAATAATAATTACACTCACAAACATCATTTTTCGGGACCCTCACGTAATGATTACAATAACAGTAATTACAATAACAAACATCATGTCTCACCACCATCTCGTGATGATTCTTCTCGCACGGGCAAAAAGAGTTACTATCGGTCTGACTGTCCAGTGGATCGGAGAGGAACACATTTTTCTAGGAGTCAAAGTAGAGGAAGATCACAAGCTCACGCTTGTCAGCTTGACGTTGGTAATGATAATATTTCCAATAATGAGAATAATACTCATGCCAATGCATGTAGTTTTGATCTGGAAAATAGTGGTAATTGCAAAGAATGTATGACTCTATTTCAACCTGGATCTACTCCACGTCTGAGATGTGGACATGCTCTGCCAGTTTTGTCTTTAAATGATGGGGTTGGCTCACTCGTGATCAATAGAGGTTTTGTTTTTGACACACCTGTTTCTATTTTACGTGACAGCGGTTGCACCACCATTGGCCTAAGGAAGGCACTAATTCCTTCTTCTTGCTTTACGGGAACCTCTATAAAGTGCGTAACTTTCGGTGGAACTGTTGAATCTTATCCGCTGGCAGATGTGGTAATAGATACTCCTTTCTTTTCGGGAAAAGTAAGAGTGTGTGCTCTCGATCGACCTTGTTGTGATTTACTTATCGGTAACATAAAGGGGGTTAAAGAGTGTTCTGAACGGGATATTATTGATTGGGAGAGAAATCATCCCTCCTTTGCTAACGCGATCACAACCAGAGCACAACAAGCTGCAGAGACAATTGAATTAAATTCTTCTATACACACTCAACACATTACAACTTGTCATTACATTGACAAAAATATATTTATAGCTAAACAACAAATGGATCCTTCTTTGGGACATTTATTCCCATTAGCTATTGCTCGAACTATTAAACATTCTAAAAATTCAAGACATTGGTTTCAAATGCAGGATAATATTATGATACGATGTTTTGATAATTACTCTTTCATTCTCAAACAAGTTATAGTACCTACGTCATTTCGCGCACTAGTCTTGTCAAATGCGCATGACGTACCATTTGCTGGACATATGGGAATTTCCCGTACGGCTTATAGATTACTAAAACACTTTTATTGGCCTGGGGTAAATAAAGACATTTCAACTTATTGTAAATCTTGCGCTGAATGTCGAAGTGTTGCACGTAAGGGTGCACATCAATCAGCACCTTTACAGGTCACGGATATTGCTGTACGCCCTTTTTTCAAATTGGCTATTGATATCATAGGACCACTGTCTGTAAGGTCTACCAGAGGTTTTCAATACATATTAACATGTATTGACCTGTGTACGAGATGGCCAGAAGCCATTCCTTTAAAAAATATTACCACAGTGTCGGTAACAGATGCGTTGCTGTCTATATTTTCACGCATCGGGTTTCCGGAAGAAATCCTTTCCGATCATGGATCTCAGTTCGTGTCAGGTATGATGTTAGATGTTTTCAACACACTTCGTATCCGTCACTCTCTTAGTGCTATATTTCACCCTAGCTCTAACGGGGTCGTGGAACGTTGGAATGGGACATTAAAACAATTGTTGGGGAAGGTGACTACATCATTTCCTCAAGAATGGGATCGTTTTATTCCTGCTGTATTGTTTGCATACAGAGAGGTTCCTAATCATACTGGTTTTTCGCCTTTTCAGTTAGTATTTGGTGCGAACCCAAGAGGTCCAATGTCTCTCTTACATGATTTGTTGATGGAATCTGATGTGAATAATAATAATAAGAAGAAATCCACTTATCAATACGTTACAGATTTACGCCAACATCTTGTGGATGCATGTCAGGTGGCGACTGAAGCATCTGAGATGGCAAAATATAAGACCAGATCTCGCATTAACAGAGATAGACGACTAACGTCTTTCTCAATCAATGACGATGTTTTTGTTCTCCTGCCACTCAAAGTAGATCACTTGTTAGTAACATGGCAAGGTCCGTTTAAAGTGGTTGCAAAGAGAACTGACGTGGACTACGTCATCAATATGCGGGGTAAAGAAAAAACATTCCATGTTAATATGCTCCTACCATACTTCACTCGTCCTCCTCAGTTACAATTCATTTGTGATGCTATCATGAACCAACCTACCCATCATGCATCTATCGCGTTGGTGGATGAGGTGCAAACCAATTTCGCTGATGTACCTTCTACGTTTCCGGTAGCACCTATTAAGTCTTCGGAAACATGGAATGATGTTATAATTTGTACTGATTTACCTGCAGATCATAGGGATCAAATTCGTTCTATGTTGGTATCCTTTCAGGACGTTTTGTCTGATCTTCCGGGACGTACCAACATTATCACACACGAAATCAAATTGTCAGATTACACCCCGATTTCATTACGACCATACGCCGTTCCTCTACATGTTAGAGATCAGGTGGAAAGTGAAGTAGATGGTATGTTAAAACTGGGTATTATTTCACCGTCTGATTCGCCTTTCCGTTTTCCTATGGTGGCAGTACGAAAGAAAGACAAGTCAATTCGTATTTGTATTGACTTTCGTCGCCTTAACAAGGTGACCATATCCGATTCTGAACCAATGCCTTTGCTGGAGGATTTGTTGCCACGCCTATCATCCGCCACTTTCTTCAGCAAGTTTGACCTATCTAAGGGTTACTGGCAGATTCCGCTGGCTGATGTATCAAAACCTTTGACTGCTTTTGCCACTTCTCGAGGATTGTTTCATTGCAATGTCATGTGTTTTGGTTTACGGAATGCTCCAGCGACGTTTGTACGCATGATGCGTCGCGTTTTAGGTAATCGCACCGATCTCATTTCGTATATGGACGATATTTGCATTTTTCATGATACTTGGGAACAGCATATCGCTGGGATACAGTCGTTGCTCCAAACTCTCAGAGTACATAACCTCACAGCTCGACCTTCCAAAGTCGAAATTGGGTTTACTGAGATTTCATTTCTGGGTCATAAGATTGGCCGACATACAATACAACCTGATGAGTCTACACTAAAAAGGGTACTGGATCTTGCCGTACCAACTACTTAGAAACAAGTTCGTAGTTTGCTGGAACTCATAAACTTTTACCACAGGTTTATACCACGATTTTCCCTTTTAACTTCTGTTCTATCTGCTCTGACACAAAAGGGTATGCCTGACAAAATAATATGGAACAAAGAGTGTGACCATGCCTTACAGAACATCAAAACACAATTTTCAAAAAGTCCAATACTAAGACTACCAGACTTACGACGACCTTTTCTCGTGGTTACAGACGCATCTCTGAAAGGAATCGGGGGATGTTTAATGCAGACCTTTGATGGCGAGTGCCACCCGATATTCTACCTCAGCAGAAAACTTTCAGAGACAGAATCCAGATATCCAATTGTGGAAAGGGAACTTTTGTCATTGGTATGGACATTACATAAACTACAGAAGTTCTTGGTGGGTACACATTTTAAATTATACACTGATCAAAAAGCCCTCACATATTTACAGACTTTAAAATCGACTAATGCACGTCTCACCCGATGGGCGCTACAAATGCAAGGGTATGATTTTGACGTTTTACCAATAGCAGGAAAGGACAATGTCCTAGCTGACACCCTCTCTAGAGTTATGTAATAACTCGAATACGGAAGTGGACAATAATTACGTATTTATTCATATTGTTATTACTGACATTATTTTTTTTCCTTTAAAATCTAGATAGATATCATTTAATCTCGCTTCACATTATAATTGCCTGACTGAAAACTAAGTTTTCAGTTGTTCGAGGGGGGGGGGGGGGTAATGTGGCGCTGGCTATTGCACGCCACACGCTAGAAAATATATAGGATTTTGGTGCTGATGAGCGCAGCACGATAGTAATTTGTCGATATGTGTATTGCGGACATGACGTGAGCAGTGTCGAGGAAAGATGGACAGAGCGTGTTTTGACCCTGAATGGGCGACTTGTGTGTGTATTCTACCCAATGGTAGAAATATGGGAAATGTTAAAATAGAAGTGTCTTGAAACATATTAATGTTTATTAAATACAACTAAAGGTAGGAATAGGAATGAGGTAATGTTTATATGGACCTACGGATTATAGGAGTTGCTGAATCTACCTAATTATGCATGATGTGTAATGATGTATTGTCTACGTGAATAATAAATGGAATGTTACTAAAATATCCAGCTGTTATATTGATCGTTGTGTCGAATCTTCGAGTCATAGAAAGTATCGTTAATGAACTATTGTGGCTGTCCTGAATCTTGTGGACCTATGCTATATAAACCTAGACACAGTGTGAAAACGAGCACAAACAATCAACTGAAGAATATAAACTTTTAACGCCACACTCCTTGCTTTCTCTCAACTTCTCTGCCTCCGTCGGTTATGCCAAGATGATGACAACTTTCTATGCCGTGCACAAGAAATGTTGGACTTCTTCCGTAGGAGACAGTATCCAAAGGATGTTATTATCTCTGCCTCAGAGCGTATTCTCCCTATCTCACGTCTTCAGGCCCTCAAACCCCGCCACAAAACCTCCTCTGATAGAGTCAAGTTAATAAGGACCTATCACCCTTACATCACTGCTGTCAAAAGGATCCTGTATCGTCACTTATCTCTTCTCCAAGCTGACCCAGCGGTGCGGGAAGTGTTTAGTGAGCCACCCTTGCTGGCATATAGACGAAATAAAAATTTAAGGGACCTCCTAGTCCACAGCCGTTTGAAAACCGTCAACGATGGCCACTTTGGGACCAGGGCTGGCTCTACCGACGGTGCAATACGTGCATTTGCACGGGGCGGCAAGGTTTGGGGGGCGGCAAAAAATCTGTTTACTTATTTTTACAATCCCGCCAAAATATTCCGCCTGGGAGCCGCGCTGGTGTAATTGTTACCACACTGCGCTAGCGATCAGGTGTTCAAGGTTCAAGCCCGGGCGCGGGCATTTGTAGGAGTGTCATCGACCGGGATTTTGAATGAATAACCTGAACGGCTCCTGAAATAAACCCTCTGTGGATGGTGTCATGGAGTGTTTGAAGGTTTCGTCTAGATTATTTTCGTCTCTTTTTTAGCTGTTTTTCAAGTCTTCACTAATAGTTCTGCCATACGATCCTAATGGTATCTTCTTCTACAAAGGCACTAAAAGGTATTTCTTCAGGGACGTCAGTAAAATGTATTTGCTTGGTTGAAACCACAGTGGTTCCTGGAGGATTATATTTTCGTGTTCAGTGATCAACTGAAGACCACCACGATAAATCTTCCGGCATGGCTGAACGAGAGACGGAAATTAATTAACTTGGCGTGGGAATCAGGAATTTTTTTTTTTATCGACTGTTCTTTGTTGGCGGCTCGAATGTTTCAGTTGTTTTCGAGTGTGCATTCAAGGAAGTTGGTTTTGCTCAGTGTTAGTGTGCTATGTGTTACAATGATAAATACGTTTTTTCAACGTTTTATGGAAATTAATACAGTGCATCAGTCTCCATTCATTACTAAATAATCCATTTTAGGGTTTATTAAAACAGTTTTAATATTCAAAAAGATATAATGTCCGATAACAGAAAAAAACTATCAGGTGCCGATTATCGGAAACGGGAACTGGAAAAAGAACGCGATATTCAAAAACATGGCAGGGCTTTACATAAATATCTAAACACTGAAACAGCTGATGTAGGACAGAAGAAAATAAGCAAATCTACCGAAATAAATGATTCTGAGCTCACGGCAAGTACTTCTAACTCGGACCCCAGTAACGTAGATATTACTAACAATGTCGAAAATGAGACTGATTTGACCGTTTCCTATTCCAGAGATTTAAGTGATGAACTTGAGAGGTATAATGATCCGGCAAGATGAAATCCTTCTTTAAGCGATACCGAAAGACCAGATATCGTAAAAAAGGCCTACCAGAGAGACCAAAAAATGAGTTCTTTTTTCCGCGCAGCTCTAATGGTCGGAAATTTTCATTAAATTTTTACACTAGGGAGCTAAGCAATGGAGAACATATTAATCGATCATGGTTAGTGTATTCAAAAGAAAAAGATTCTGTATTTTGTTTCTGCTGTAAGTTGTTTTCCTGTAATAAAATGTCACTCACTACTGATGGCTATAATGATTGGTGTCATTTGTATGTGTATCTTAATGAACACGAAAAATCTAAACACCACTTGGAGTCCCATACAAAGTGGATTGAATTATCGTCCAGGCTTAAATCAGTACAGACAATTAATTCAATGCAACAAAAGTTATTAAATTCAGAAGTTCGACACTGGAGGAGTATAATAGAACGCCTAATTGCTATTGTCCAGTTCTTAAGTCAACAATGCTTGCCATTTCGTGGAACATCTGATAAATTATATGACCCTAACAATGGAAATTTTGTAAAGCTTGTTGAACTGATTTCCAGATTTGATAGTGCTGTGTGTGAACATTTAATGAAAGTAGCTCGTGGATCGACTCTACATTACCTTGGGAAAAACATTCAACATGAATTGATTGCTCTTCTCTCAGGGACCACAAAAAAAGAAATAATTTCTATGGCAGAGAAAGCTAAATATTATAGCATAGTTACAGACTGTACTCCCGATATAAGTAACATTGAACAATTTACACTAATTGTAAGATTTGTTAACACAAATCCAGATGATATCAACATTCATGAGCATTTTCTTGGTTTCATTGCTGTAGAAGCCACTACAGGCTCAGCGTTAACCGAATGCATTCTAAGAAAATTGTCGACATGGATATTCCAATCGCAAACATGCGTGGCCAGGGGTATGACAATGGATCAAATATGAAAGGAAAACATTCAGGAGTTCAACAACGTATTAAGGACTTGAACCCGAGAGCTTTTTATATCCCTTGCTGTTCTCATTCTCACAACTTGGTGGTCAACGATGCCGCGATGTCATCTAGAGAAGGGGTTTTATTTTTTGAAACGGTTCAGAAATTGTATGTGTTTTTCTCAGGGTCAACACTGCGTTGGGGAATCCTTAAGAAACATATTACAACTCTAACGCGCAAGCAACTTAGTACAACTCGCTGGAAATCTAGAATCGAGGCCATTAGTCCTTTAAGATATTATATTGAGGAATTTTATGATGCATTGATGGAAACTGCTGATGACGAGTCAGTAGACAAAATGGCTAGACATGAAGCTGAAAACCTTGCCCTAAAACTCAGAGATTTTAAATGTTTATGTTGTCTGGTTATATGGCACTATGTTTTAAACGAAATTAATATTGCTAGTAAACTGTTGCAAAGCATAAAAATGGAATTGACTTGTGCCATAACAACTTTGAGAAATGTTCTCCAAAGCTTTAAGAATCTCAGAAATGATGAATCATTTCAAAATTTTCTTCTTGATGCTACAACATTAGCTGAGAAAGTTGAAGCTGATCCTGATTTGATACCAACGTTGGAATGTACTAGAGTGCGTCGGCAGAAAAAGCAACACAACTATGAAGCAAGAGATGAACCTATTTTGGATCCCAAAACTAAATTCAAAAATTGAATTTTTCTTTTTTATTATTGATGTTGCAACTAATTCTATTGGAGAAAGGTTCGAGCAATTGGAACATCACAGTTCACATTTTTCCTTTTTATATAACATCCCTAAATTGAAATCTGAGACGACAAATGAGCTCTTAAACAAATGTAAAAACCTAGAAGGCGTTTTAACACATCAAGAAAATAGAGACATTGATGCCATTGAGCTATGTGATGAACTGAAAGTAGTATCCAAATTAGTACCAATTGAAGTTCTTCGTTATATTATTAAAAATAACATTGCTCCTAATGTCACTATAGCCTTAAGAATATTACTAACTTTGTCTTTAACGGTAGCAAGTGGTGAGCGTAGTTTTTTTTCAAAACTGAAGCTTATTAAAACTTATTTACGCTCAACAATGGCCGAAACTAGATTGGAAGGACTTGCCGTGATTTCAATTGAACATGAAATCGGTAAAAAAAATTAGACTACGCAGACCTTAATTCTGCTTTTGCAAATATGAAAGCAAGAAAAGTGTTTTTTTAAGCAGTACATACTTCAAACAATATAAATTCAAATAATGTGAAAATAGTGCTAAAAACTATAACATGTACATACTATAGTTAAGTGTTTGTGACTCAACAGTTCATCGCATCGTTCCACATGAGAAGAGCATCCCCTATATGTAAGTAATGTAACTACATTTATTTCATATAATTGTCTCTAATAAAGTCAATGGTTTATTTTATGACTATACCGTATTTTCATCAATTTATCAATACATTATTATTAATGGTACTATTTAAAATTAGGCTAATGGTCATGAAATTAATGTTGAAGCTTGTTTAACAAAATGGTTTTATTAATCGCAAACGTTAATTTGAGGTTGGGCTGGGGCGGCAAGGTATGGTATTGCACGGGGCGGCAAAATTCCAAGGGCCGGCCCTGTTTGGGACCAAGCCATGTAACCGAACACGATGTAAGACATATCAGTATGTAATCGAAACACGTTCAGACTCGTTCCCTAAGGCTACGTTCACCATCACCCATGGCTTCCCATGCGAGTCACGCAACGTCATTTATGCTATTAATTGCAAACGTTGCAATATTACTTACATCGGCCAAACGGGCACACGACTGGGCGACCGATTTGGCAGACACCTCTACGACATCTCTTAGTTGAAATCCACACCTGTGGCCTTCCATTTCAATGGCCCTGGCCAACACGGTGCCACTGACTTCCAGGTGATAGCTATCAGATCCTGTTCCTCGGACGCCAGCAGTCGGTTTCGCCTAGAGGAACGCCTCATCCGCTTATGGGTTGCCTTAAACCCCACGATTTGAATACCCAACATTCTTTAGTCTGAGGCGCCCTTTTCTATCTATTCCCAGTTGTATTATGACATTCTACTATGACTGCGATTGTCCTTTTTAAAAGTCGCTTTTGCCTCACTTTAATAATTAAATTTTTTATTAATTTATATATTTTTTAATTTGTAATTAATTAATTAATTTACTTTTAAGTTTTTAATTTTAATTAATTAATTAATTATTTTTTTTTCTTTTCTTTTCTTAATATTTATTTATTTTATTATTATTTGTTTCCTCCACTTTTCCCCTCACACTGTTTTCCAGTCCTTGTTTTCATCATTTATTATTTTTTTGTTTTTAATGAAGTATCCACTTCCGCTTTCCGGTTTAGTGGCAGCCATGTTTGCTCCACCATGTGACTGGACTTAAGGGAGTGTCTTTTTTCTCTTATTTTTATAGTTTCATGTTCTCTACTTAATTCTCAATCTCTTTCCCTCCTGTCTCTTGTTTGTCTGTCCCTGACGAAAGCCTTGTGCCCGCGACATAGGTTTTTCTTTTCCTTTCTCTTGTAAGACGTATTACTATTTGTTTGTGTGATGTGTATATATATATATATATATATATATATATATATATATATATATATATATATATATATATATATATATATATATATATATATATATATATATATATATATATATATATATATATATATATATATATATATATATATATATATATATATATATATATATATATATTTATATACTTTTTTCATTCAACCGTTTTTGAACATTAATGTTATGATGGCAATCTTCCAATCCTTTGGTATGGTCTTGTTGCAACACGCTGCCTGTAAGGACCTTTAAGAGTAAAAGGCCGCCTGATGTTCCTGTGTACTACAACATTTCTGGTGTTATACCATCATGCCCTGCTGCTTTACCCATCCTGATTTTCTCCAGTGCTGCCTTCAGTTCTTCCATCTTAATGTCATATTCACCATCATTGGTTTTCTCTTCTGTGCTAGTGGTTATCATTTCTGATGCTTCACCGTGCTCACCATCCAGTTCTGAGAAATATTCTTTCCATCTTTCCATTACTTCCTTCGGGGCAGTAAGCACCTTGCCTGGCATGTCCTTTATAAATTTGGGAGATCTTTATTTTTTTTTTTTAACATGTTCTTTATGGTCGTATAGAACAATTTCTGGTTTTCTTGCACATCTTTTTCTAGCTTTTCTCCAAATTCTTCCCAGGACTTCTGTTTTGCTGCTAGCACCTTGTTCTTTGTTTCTGTTCTGAGTATCACATATTCTCTATATTTCTCCATTTGTCCTGTTGTGTTTTTACCTCCTAGGTTTTGTTTCCATGTTATTTTCTTATCTCTTATTTTCTCTTTGACTTCCTCTGTCCACCAAGGTGTCCTTTTTCTCTTGTTCCCAAGTCGGAGTTCACCACATGCTTCTGCAGCAGCTGTGTTTATGATGTCCTTGAATTTAAGCCAGAGGGTTTCTAAGTCATCAGGTTCTTCTGTGTTGCTCACCGCTGCAGTAATAAGCCCTTGATATCTGGTCTAAATTTCTGGCTCTCTCAGCATGTAGATCTTAATGCTCATTTCTCCCGTTTGTTTACTTGGTTTCTTCCGTGATGTTGGGCAGGTCCTAGGCTTAGCAACTCTTTCAGTTGTTCTTTTGATTGTAAGCAGGTAGTGATCGCTTCCAATCTCTGACCCCCTCCAGACATTTGAGTTGAAGATTCTTATTTTCGTGTTGGATAATATTTCTCTTGATCTTCATATATTTCACAATGCTGTGAAAGCTCCTCTTGCTTTTTTATTCTTATTTTGATATCACTGTCTGTCCCTCCAACTTTGTCTATATTGCTGCCAAGATATGTGTACGATTCTACGTCTTTAATTGGCGCTTCTTCAAGTTCAACCCAGAAATCATTACCTGCATTTATTCTCATTTTTGTTGTCTTTTCCTTGTGTATTTTCAGACCCCATTGCTATGACCTCTCATCGAGTGTTTTCAATTTGTCCTGCAACTGATTACGGTTATGGGACAGAAGAGTCAAGTCATCAGCAAAATCCAGATCATCCGACTGCTTGTCCACTGGATTCCATTGCTGTTGTGTGTTGTCGATGATCTCATAACCCAGTCTATTGCTAGTAAGAAAAGAAATGGAGACAAGAGGCATCCCTATCGCACTCCTGTTCTTATCCCAAACGGTTCTGTAAGCTGTCCTTCATGAAGAACTCTGCATGTCATGTCTTCATATGTTTTTTTAAATTAAATTAATGGTCTTCATGGGACCTCCATAATGCCTCATCAATTTCCAAAGTGATTCTCTGTCTACACTGTCAAATGCCTTTTCGTAGTCCACAAATCCGATGTATAGTGGTGAATTACATTCCACAATTTGTTCAACTGTTATTATCATCAACGTGGCCATCTGGTCTGCAATGGATCTGTTTTGTCGAAAACCTGCTTGTTCATCTCTCAGTTTCTTGTCTATGGATAATCCTGTTTAATACTTTTCCTGGCACTTATAGTAACTTTATTCCTCTATAATTTCTGCACTCTTGTAAATTTCCCTTCTTAGGCAACTAATCAGATATCCTTCCTTCCATTCTGCTGGTATCTCTTCATTTTCCCAGACTTTACCAAGTAATTTTTAAAACATCTCTGTAGACGTGTCGATATCTGCTTTAATGACCTCTGCTGGAATGCTATCAGGTCCAGACGCTTTTCCATCTCTTAGAAGCTTTATGCCTTTCTTTATTTCTTCCCTCGTTTGTCTTTCACAGTTAATTTGTAGCTCTTCTTCTGCTGGCTGGATGTCTATGGGGTTTTGTGGAGCTGGTCTATTGAGAAGGTCCTCAACATATTCTGTCCACCTCTTCATTTGCTCTTGTATACTGCTGAGCTGTTTTCCATTCTTTTCTTTTATGAGGCAACTTGTTTGCTTGTTGTCACAAACCAAAATGTAACATATTCCCAGGTTACTTATACGTGGTTTGTTGTCTTCAAATTGGGGTATGATAATTCTTGAGTAATCACTACCAACACAGCCTCACCAGCGACACTTGTTCATAAACTCAACAGAAGTCTGTTGTACAGTCCAATATATACATATATATTTCACCAATACAGAATCCTGGATATCAGTAACATCATGTATGTCTACCATATGAATAACAAGCTGGTGGCACCTAACAACAGCTTCAGACACATCTCATGTTACACTGCTCATCGTAACATGACTGCTAGCATTCTAGCGCACACAGTCGCCTTACTTCTACTATCTTGGCCTCCTCTAGTGCAGCATGCATCTCGCACCAGGAATCTCCTTGTCAGATCAACCACTAATAACCTCTGACTACCTATCACTCCTAATTTCACCACAGACGCGGCATTCTCTCCTCGCGTGTACAAATCACATCTAGGCCTTAATGACCCCTAAAGTCAACACAAACGCGGCATACACTCCTCGCGTTTACAATTCACATAAAGGCCTTAATGACTCCTAAAGTCCACACAAACGCGGCATACACTCCTCGCGTACATACATCGCGTATAGGACTTATAACATCATTTCTATACTCAGCAGTCTAACAATAATCACTTCATAAAATATCACATCCGACCCGTCTTCCACAACGGTCAGTCACCCTACTATATCTAACATTACAAATTCCTCTCGGTCATACAGACAGTTCACTATCCAACCTGCTCTCGACGAGCTAAAGTGAATCTCACCAACGTATGACACCCAGGAACAACACTACATGTAAATTACTTTACAAATAACACACGACCATGAAACATTAGCATGTCACAATGCTAGTAGCATTCAACCGTGACAACCATTCACTCCATTACCCACACACACCTTGAAACATACGTCATGTGTATCATGACACTTGTATTTCCCTGTTAGCTTTTTTGTGCTGTTATACAGTTCTCTCATATTTCCTTTGGCTGCAGCATCTTCAGCCTCTCTTGCCAACTCCTCGGTATACTTCCTCTTGTCTCTTTTGATACTTCTTTTTACTTCTTTGTTTGCTTCTGTGTACACTTCTTGAGCATTGGCTTTGGAACTTATGGTTTTGATTGTGTTTAAATCTGCTTTCTTGTTTTTTCTGTCTTTTATCTTATTGATGGTTTCTGTTGTTATCCGTGCTTTTTGTTGTCATTCCCTTTTCCCCAATATTTCTTCACATGTCTCATTCCATACCGTTTTGATTTGCTGCCAATAATCTTATGTATTCTCTACATCTTCCAGCTGTTGGAGCACTTGGAATTTGTTGGATAATGTGACCGCAAATTTGTCTCTTGTTTCTTGATTTCTCAGATGTCCAACATTAAATTGTTGTCTATAATTTTGCATTGTTGCATATCTCTTGATTTTCATTTTTACTTTGGCTTTCAGAATGTGGTGATCTGATGCCACATCTGCTCCTCTATATACCTTCACATCCTGCAATGATGATCTAAACTTCTTGTTTATGCATATATGATCAGTCTGATTTTCTGCTCTATGGTCTGGTGATATCCATGTTGCCTTGTGTATTCTCTTATGTAGAAACTTGCTTCCTCCTATAGCCAGTTGATTTGAAGCACAGAAGTTTGAGAATAGTTCCCCATTTTCATTCATTATTCCTAGCCCATGTTTTCCCATGACTTCTTCAAAGCCGGTGTTGACTGCACGTATCTTTGCATTCATGTCACCCATCAAAATTGTGATGTCTCTTTTTTTTACTTTTTCCATAATTTCCTGTAGTCTAGTATAAAAGGCTTCTTTCACAGACTCTTCTTTGTCATTAGTTGGTGCATAACATTGGATCACATTTACATTTATTTTATTTTTAGCTGTTTTAAAAGTAGCTGTTATTGTACTGGGTCCAACGGCTTCCCATTCATTGAGTGCTTTCTGTGCTTCTTTAGATAACATAAGAGCTACCCCTTCACTGTGGTGTGAAAGTTCGTCTTCATGTTCTGAGGACAGCACCAATTCACCTGTGATGAGTTTCTTCTTGTCTACCCCCTTCCATTTTGTTTCACACAGTCTCAGAACCTCGATTTTATATGCCCTCATCTCTGCTGCTACTTGTGCCACTTTCCCTTTTTCGTTTAATGTCCAAACATTCCAGGTGCCAAATCTGGAAGTTCTCCTAGAAGAAAGAAGGCTAGTCAGTAACATAGACTCATTTCAGCTTTCTCTGTGTTGCATCTTACGCCTCCCTGCGAGAGGACCTTTCCCGTGTCTTGGATGGCTGTGTTTTATTTTCCTTAATTGACTTGTCCATTTTTGTTGAAGTTTTTTGTGGTTTAAATTTTTTACTGGATGGGGTAACCAGCCCCATGCCCAACCCTCCTCAATTGCTTTTTACGACATGCATGGCAGGGAACAATGTTACTATTCTTTGCTCCCCTTTCGTGCCCCGGTAACATACGGGTGATTTCGATCCATGACCTGTACAACATTTTTCATTAGTCAAAGTTTGATGTAGAGATTAGGGAGCAAGATCTTGTGGGATTCTCGAACAAGTGGTTCGTTAAGTACATTCTTTTCCCCCGGTTCAAGTGATTGTCGTTGGGGCCAATCCTTTTTCTTTTAGTAGGAAGTCCTGGTACTGCTGTACCACAGACAGAGGAAATATCAAAACTTTGTGTAACCCTGCTGTAGCCCCATCAAGATGACAATGACCTTCAGGTCACCACAAATCTGCCACTTATACTTGTTATAGACGATGGTGTGTAACATAATGTTGTACGTTTCTTTCAAGTGGATTGCAAACCCGAGTGGGACAGATGGCATATTTTTGAATGCTTGAAAACATAAATCGTTACATTATCCTACTTTTAACTTATTTTAACTTAACAGTTAACAAAAATAAAAACAGTTGGAGCACAGAGCGGATTTGGAGCGATACTGTAGCAGTCAACATTGATGCCGGAAATTCAAAAATCTGACTGCCCCAAATTCCTGGTTAAAGGCACTCATATTTGACATTAACAACAACATATATTTCTGACATCATCATTATAATTGTCCCCTTTCGCTCCCTTCGGAGCAGGCAGCCGTCACTGCAGCTGGCCACTCTTTTAGAAAGCCTGCAGAAAGTATTGACATGTTCTTCCAGCAGGTGGGTTCTGTAAACATTTATTGTTTATGATGAGGTCACCAGCCCCACGCACAACCTCATATTAGTCGCCTCAACTCCCTTCCTGTGGAGCATGGAGCCAATAAATTAGCCCCCTCCCTGAATAAACGCCTGAGTCTAAGTCTCTGTGAACTTGTAGCTGTTGTTTCTGAAACAATCTGTTTTACATGATGAGGTTGCTAGCTTGGTTCACAACGTCACATTAGTCGCCTCTTATGACATTGCATAATGAAGCAATAGCCCCATTCTTATCTCCCCAGAGACCACCGTGACTACATACAACAACCAAGTGTTAATATTTTATGGTTATTTTTTCCACAGACAACCAGCTTGAACTCAGATTGGTTTGGTTTGCTTTGGTTTGGTTTGGTTTAAAAGACCATCTTCATTGCACACGGACAACTCCATCAGTGCTCCGATCTCCTCCCTTAGATCACACAAGGAGGATCTCAGCACATTACACGAACTCCGTAGCACCGGCGAGAATCCCAATGTGTGCTTTTATAAATCAAACATTCTATAAATATTTTTGTGGTGGGTAGGTTTCTAATTTTTAAATTGTGCCAGGGCAGCGGCTTGATAGGCCTACTCTTTACGATTTCCAACTACCGTAGGATTTTTAACGTGCTCAACTTGCACACGGTACCTCCTATTTCTTCGCCATTATCCGAGAAGGCTAGGCATCCGATGACACTACCCAGGAGAACAGGGGGGAGAATAACATCATTAGGACCACTGGTTCTGAAACAAATTTTCCATAAAATATATTCCCTCAAGTAGCTCCTGACACCTCCTAGTAGTTCCTGACACCTCCTAGTAGTTCTTTTGTGGGTGAAGTCAGTTTAATAAATCGTAATGTAAGTGGGAGCGACCGATTGGACAAACAGTTAAATCGCTTTCCTTTCGCGGTGAAGTTACCAGGTTCCTGGATCGAATCCTGGTAGCGTCACATTACAGTCTAAACAGCTGTAAATGGGTACCTGACTCCAGTTACTTCGCCGCGAGAGATAAGCGCTCTAACAGCTCAGCCAATCGCAAGGTCGCAATAATCATTCATGAATAGAATAATGCAATTATTATTCCTAATCAAAACCAAGTGATTAACGATATTAGAAATATGGCGCTTTCAGAATACATATGGAGAAACACATGCTGTTTATAAATTACATTATGTATTTCACGGTATAAATCTCTATTTAAAAACAAAGAAACAAAGATACAAACAAACTTTGTTCCAGATTTTGATTACAGACCACACAAAGACCAAATGGTGAAACGAAATAGACCGTTTGATGAAACGCCAATGGTGTTAGTACACAGAATCAAATGCATAAGATTGTCACAGGTTGCCTCCCCTGCCTTGTAGCAGTGGTCCACCAGTGGCCAAAACTCAAGAGTATCTAATGTGGGGTTTAATGGAGTCTACCTTTACACAAGATTACTCTTGGCAGAGATGTAGATAGAAGGGTAATAATGTTTCTATCACATGGGTGTCAACACAAGACATTCAGATAAAGCGAGAACAAGACTGCGTGGGCTGAGTATGTTGACTCTGTGATTCTGCCGACACTTTTGTGAAGAATTTACGCAATTATCATTTTTAGTTCAGCCCCCACCTCTGATTTACTCACTGGAATTCTATTATTCTGGTATAACTCTGTTTTGAGTGTATTTAGTAAATTGACTGAGACAAACATGCAGAGCTCAAAAGAATTAAATCGAAGTTATATTTGTAACATTACAAATAACAACATTTTATAATCACTTTAGATTTTAACAAGTTTAAAGATTTAAATAATATTTTATGGAAAGGTTTTCATCACTGTTGTGATCGGATTTAACTGTATAAAAGAGGTCATTTTGGCAGCGGATATTTTGCACTTAGCTGCCAATGGTAGTTTCTTCTCCCACTGGGTTAGTTCTTGGTAGACTGTATCGCTGTCTAAGCTCGTCGCTTGGAAATGATAAAGGTGCTGCAAGTTCAGATTACGTCAAGGAGGAACGGCAAAGTTGGTCCTTTGTCTTAAAGCGCAGGCCACTGTTCCTGTATTGTTCCAGAGATAGTACTCGTCAGCTGGTACCACCACCAATAACTATGTTAAAAGATTAGAAACGAAACGCTCTCCTGAGTATTGCGTTTTACAACCCATAGTTATGGGTTCCTATCTTCCGATACCGCCATCCCATTTAACTCAGAATTTACCCTCGATGAGAATTAAATTTAATCCCTCGCGATGAAACTTTCTTTACATTTAAATTGAAAGCTTTCATAATTACTTCATATTTAAATTAAAAGTTTAATAGTACAGATAGAATATGTTTACATTTACATTTCCTGTGGCAGAGATATTATGATTAATAGATTTCATATATCTATTCTTTATTCTACACCTGTCTTGTACCTTTCTTTCGCTCTTTTGCCTTTCTTTCGCAAACGCTCGATTGTTAACATAAACCCTCCCATATTCAAACCTTTGTCATTTCCTTTCTAATTTAGCAACGCATTTTATTGCTGTTAGCTTAGTTCTAGTAGTAGGGTATGGCGGACTTAGATATTATTCAGGCGGCGGCGTGTGACTTTTATATAGCAAAAAACTCGATCAATTTCAGGTGGCATTTCAGGCGGCGGCGCATGACTTTTATATAGCGATATATTTTAGCTTAGATATTATTCAGGCGGCGGCGCATGACTTTTATATAGCGATATATTTTAACTTAGATATTATTCAGGTGGCGGCGTGTGACTTTTATATAGCAAAAATCTCGATCGATTTCAGGCGGCGGTGCATGACTTTTATATAGCAAAACTTAGGTATTATTCAGGCGGCGGCGCATGACTTTTTATATAGCGATATATTTTAGCGGCGAGGCTTCCTCTGACGATCAGACGTATGACTTTTTATATAGTATTATACGACAATTGCGGGTGTATTGTGTATACAAAATACTTAGACAATATATATAAAAAATCGATAATGACGGAAAATTTAAAAAATCGATAATGTTGGGTTACTAAGAGGGTTTTTGAAGTGCCTTTTTTGGGCTGGCGTGGGTGACGATGTAGCTGGCGGGGTGGGTTAGGTTACTAAGGGTTTTTTTAAGGGAACGGGTATTGCTTTTTGGTTGGCGGTGATGCCTCATGGGTGTGGGCTGGGGTGTAGCTGGTGGTTGTATGTATGACGCAGGAGTGAAGTGTTAGATAGAAGTATATAGTTAATGATCTCTTTTAAAAGAATACTTGAGTTAAAGAGGAAAATATAAAAATCGATAACAGGGACTTAGGTTACTAATGGATTTTTTAAGGAAGCGGGTATTGTTTTTGTGCGAGGGGGAGGATGACGATGTATAGTGGGGTGTGTTGGGGTATGGGTTATTGTGTGCGTGTATTTTAATTGTTGTATATATATATATATATATATATATATATATATATATATATATATATATATATATATATATATATATATATATATGGGAGTGAAGTGTTAGAGACC
The DNA here is from genome assembly GCA_024509875.1 of Oreohelix idahoensis. Lineage (NCBI taxonomy): Eukaryota > Metazoa > Mollusca > Gastropoda > Stylommatophora > Oreohelicidae > Oreohelix > Oreohelix idahoensis. Next base: position 183,511 of record JAMPIV010010073.1, on the reverse strand, counting down.
TGCACTAGGTCTACCATCGAAAGTGCGTCACGGTATTGTTGTGTATTGTTTATTTTACATATAGACATATTTTACAACAGTTATACGAACAGTTAGACGATATATACATATAATAGGGAGATATATTTAGACAATAGGAAGACGATAGTTAGACGATATATTTAGATAAGAAGAAGACTTTTAGACAATAGGAAGACGATATATTTAGACATATATATTTAGATAACAAGAAGACGATATGTATACGTTATATTTAGACAAACAGTTAGACGAACAGTTAGACGAACATTTAGACAAACAACGGACGATATATAGGTAACAAAAAGGCGTTTTAGTTAATATAGTTTTTATTTTATATTCAATAGTGTTTTTGTATTATCAAACAGGAGTATATATGGTAATATATAGTATTTTTTAACATAATACATTGTACAGTAATTTTTTATCAAATGACATTGTATAACTGGTAAATAAGACATATATGGGTATTATATTGGTAATTTTTTATCCAATCACAAATGAATGTACTGTTATATATATATTAGTGGTGTTTTGTTACATTATTTACATTATATACAATATCACAGCTGCAGGCCAGACCTTGAGGGGTGTCGTCGCATTGTCATAAGAAATAGAGGTGTTGTATATACCTGTAGGTATCTGTGTGTACAGACAGTTTAAATGTTAAGGGGTGATGTGGTGACGTTGTCGGGATGTACCTGTCGTTTTACGTAAAAGTAAGACAGGGCGTTGCGGTGTTGTTCATATGTGTAGATGGAGGATTTGTGTGCTCTGAACCCGATATTTTTCCCACCCTGTGCTTGTTGTGTGTTGAGGACGTCTAAGTATGTGTTTTTGTCTATTTTGTTGTGGTGTTTGTTCAAGCGATTGAGTGGTCTTGAATATGATATAGATAGAAGTATGTGGCCGGGATGGCTTCAACATAATATTTTGTATTGGGTCTGTTTAATTGTGCGTTTGTGATAATGTCGGTGTCTTGTAAGTTTGAGAGAAAAGATTTGAAATCTGTAATGTTGTTGATTAAGTGAGGCTGTTCTAACACACAACTATTATTATTTGAGGCATGAAATAAGCGTAATTGGTTTGTTTCTCTGTGTCTCAAAACTACGTGGTGACTGAAGTTAATTTTGAAGCGTTTTGTCTGTTGTGTAAAGACAGGAAGCAAAAGACTTTCCCATTCAATTCTTTGGCTATTATGGAAAAAAGTGAAAGTCGATAAATATTTATGGATGTTTGCGTGTGTCTTGATCGCCCTCCAATTCTGTGTATATATTTCTTTAATGTTAGCCTGTAAGTCTCGTAAGCTGTCTTCTTCAGACGTCAAGCGGGGTTTTTTGATATGGGTTTGGGTACTGGTCATGGGGCGTTTCTTGATCTGACCTGTTTTTGGTGGGTGAGATGGGGTGGGACTTGTTGAATAGGGGGCTCTTGGTACTGTGTAAGTTGTGGTGGTGGTAGAAGCCGCCATAGATGCTGAGTCTGTTATGGCACCGGCTGGTGGTGTCTGTTGGTGCGTTGAGTCTGTTGTTGTGACACCTGATGATAGGGCGCGGCCATTATGGTGCGGTGGTATTGGTGGGTTCTGCGGTGTTGCTGCTGTGTCTGCTGCTGTTGAAGAGGTGTGTTGGTGTTTTTTGTGGATGCGTAGATTGTCAAGGCGGGTAAAGTTTTTATTGCAGACCTCACATTCTAGTAGAGTCAGCGAGTGCCTGCTCTTGCTGTGTCGTAATAGGTCGGCTCGGCGGGTGAAAGTCTCCCCACATCTGCTACATATTATGTTGGTTTGTGCCACTGATGTGTCTGTTTGTGCTGAGCCGGACCCGTGTTTATTCTCTATGTGACGTTTCAACGTATCGGGTCTGGTAAAAACTAAACCACAGAAAGCGCACTCATGATTGTGGCGGTCGCGTGTTGTGGCCATATGCCGAGTGAGATCATGACCTCGCTTGAAAACAGACTGGCAGTGTAAACAGGCATAGCCCCGTCGTTGAATTGACTCCATCTGTGAAAAGATGAACAAAAAGACGTTAGGCACACATAAATAAAATTAAATACATGTAATGGGGGAGAGAGAGAGAGAGAGAGAGAGAGAGAGAGAGAGAAAGCGAGAAAGAGAGAGAGAGAGAGAAAGAGAAAGAGAAAGAGAGAGAGGAAGAGAGAGATATTGAGAGTGTTCATGGACCCTCGCCTACTCTTCCTTATAACTAGTCTTATTGTTTAGTCTGTTATTAAAGGAAATAATTTTGTTTAACATATCAGAATGGTCCACGCGCGTGCGCGCTGTGGAAGCAAAGATATGGATTTAAAACTCAGCCCCGTTCGCGAGACAGTACCGAGTTGACCTGTCCTTTTTTAAAATAACGAAAATATAAGTATTTATTAAAGTGTATGTTAGTTTCAATTATGGTTATAGCAAGGTGACTTAATGTAATATGTTAATTGTGTTATCTCTATCTTTTTCCTTGTGTAGTTCAGTATTGTTTAAAAAGCCAAAATACGCTATTTTCTAAACTATTATGTTGTCTAATTTTCCCGGGCTGGTTAGGTAGTTTGTAGTGACTCGAGTCCTTAGTTATTTTTAACGTAATATGTTTGTAGTTACTATGAGAAGTTCTTTATAGAAGCAGCTTGTGAGTACAGAAATACGACTCGAGCGCATGTGTTGTGGAATCAAATCAATTTATCGATCTACCCAAACATCTTTGCGCTACATCCAAGCAAGTATTTGAAATAGACTATTAGTCTATACAAGTTTAGAGTGTTGTTATCAGAAAGTATTACAAGTTGTAAGTATCACGGATAATTTTTCAAAACCCAAATATAATTTGCTTTCGCACGAGTTTAACAATAGACGAGAAACGTAGATAAGGATTAAACTAAGGAATTTTTCTCACTACTATACCCAGCACATAAAAAATAAGTCGGATAATTCTTAACTTAGCTAAACCATACACACATGTAAGAATTTAACAAACAACTATTATTAAAATACCTATTAGTCTAGACATATTAACTTTGAAACAGCCTTTACCAACACTGGCTAGCGAAAAAGCGAATATACAGACATGTCTTTTAAATAGAAAACAGATATTTAATACAACACACGGATAAGGAATAATAAGTTAGTCTCGGAGTTAACCTCTTAACAAAACACACAGATAAAAATAACAGAGATATTTATTTATATTTAACACCTTAACACAAAAACACGAAGACCTAAAACATAAACGAAAACAAACGAATACAACCAAAACAGATATTTTTAAACATAAAGATATTTATTGTATATATCCTAGCGAAAACTTTATTAAGTAAATTCTCAATTTGCGTTGGAGAATAGTCTTAGTAGTTCTGTGTTGAGGTAAATATATTGACTAGTATTGTCGAGTGATATAATTGTTAGTTCGAATTATATCTTCACTAGAGTTTGTGCAGAGTGTTTTGCTAGTTTGGTCAGTAATTCTAAATTATCTAAGTTACTGTGTTACAGTGGATAGTAGAATAAATTATAATTTCTAGCTAAAAGTCATCCAGCTACAAATACATTTAATTAAATTGCTAGTAACCAGTCAGAGAATATTTTAGCTAACTGGTAAAGGCACTGATCATCATGAGAAGTGACGGAATATATATATATATATATACATACATACATACATACATACATACATACATACATATATATATATATATATATATATATATATATATATATATATATATATATATATGTATGTATGTATGTATGTATGTATGTATGTATGTATGTATGTATGTATGTATGTATGTATGTATGTATGTATGTATGTATGTATATATATATATATATATATATACATACATACATACATACATACATACATACATACATACATACATATATATATATATATAATTCATGATGATTAAAATATTTTTTTAATGACTAGAATTTACTTCACGGGAGTTTAAACGATAAGACAAGCTCTAAGCTTGTAGTTTGTAATTTAGCGTTAAATAACTGAAGTGAATATAATATATGATACTTACGCGAGGTAGGATAGGATTGTGTATAATATTATGATTAAGTATTCTGTATGTTTCTTTTTCTTTTATACAGTATTTGGGTCACGCCCAAAATCTACCAGCGGTTTCAGTATTTATGAGAATAACCATAAGAAGAAACATTTTGTACTTAAATACGTGGGTTTCCAAGGTAAACCTGTCTGGCATTGTGTTTGCATCCAGAAAGAGACAGAGTCCCCACCTAACGAACATTAAGACTAAATGCAGTAACTGGGCCTATCGAGCCAGATTATATCTCATGTACATTCAGCCCCTGGGGCGAACAATTACAAACAGTAACATTTCCGACGTTTGACCAATTGTGGTGTGACCAAGAATTTTTTTATACTGAGAGAAGTTACCAACCTGTCATTTCCTAAGTACTGGAAACCTCGAGATTCTGACACTGTGAGCCCGTTTAAAATTTCATACCTGAACTGATTAAAGTGACGTAAACAGTATTCCTAAAATATAGTTGTAAAGTGAACGCTCCCCGGAACATTAGATGAAACCTGTATCTGTATAGCTGGGGTTCTCTTTATCAAAAGAACACGGATTCACTGTGTGTGTCCTAAAGATTGCGCCAGAAGGTGAAAAACATCAAATTTGTAGGTAAGAAAGAATGTCAATGGCCACTGGCGTTAGAACAGAAAGAAAGCAGGACTGAGTGAATCTTTTTATTGTATAATTCATGCACCCACTTTGTATTTTCTTTATGCAAGTTTGTTGCTAATGCTGTTTTCCTCTTTGAATAGATTAATGTATCAACTCTGTTCTTAACTGTAGAGGGAAATCCTAGACCATAGCGTATAAATCTGTGACTCTTTGGGGGCTATAACTTTTCTTCTAACGGGATCGTGGACTCAACAGAGGGAAAAAGGATTACACCGATAGGTCTATTCTTTTAGTAATTCATTAACCTATGTGTATTTATATGTGATTGATATTCAAATTTATTGTTGTGGTGAAGTTCTTGTGTTAATAAAATTTACATAAACTTTATTCAAGTGTGTCGGTCAGCTCGTCCCAAAATATCCATATTCCATTGTTATAGTTTTCACGTCTGTGCGTCTAACTGTCGTCACTTATGTGTGTGTATGTGAGTGGTAGATATACATTACTATATATATATATATATATATATATATATATATATATATATATATATATATATATATATATATATATATATATATATATATATATATATATATATATATATATCCTAGTAGACTGACTAATCAAGATCTGTTGTAGAGATAGGCTGAACGAGAGAAGCTTCTTGAGTTTCAGGGACAGGCTCTATTATTTTCCACCATCTCACTCGTGAAAATCTATTTCTTATATTATCTCCAACTGAGCTATCACCTGTTCTATTTCTCTTCATAAGGGACCAACCTATGTCTTAATTCCCCTACCATAAATCGTCGACATTTCCACTGATTGAAAAGTGTTCAGAATATAAATTGAAAATGTTTCCATTTATGTTTACATTGATTTGAAACTGTATTTGTAATACATAGAATGTACATGGTGTCTTTCATCTTTCCCTACCTGCTCCATATGAACTTGGGATTACTTTTTGCTTTTAGTTCTCTTTAAGAGACTAGCAATAAAGCAATCACCAGCCGTAGCAGTGGTGGTTCATGAATCATCATTCTATATTCTGAGGTTGCCAGCGTCAAATAACTTGGTCATCCAGTAGCGATTTTCACACATTCATATTTACATGGTAATATATACATATTAGTTCACATGTTAGTAATAAGAAATATAATTTTGAATGGCAACTTACGCAAATCCTGGCTCACGTACTTTTTGTTCAAATGAATGAAGTTACAGGCACTAGCCGATGTCTGTTCACACGTGGTCTTGGGGTCTTTAATTTAATAAGTATAAGTCCCTCTCTGACTCCGTGTGTTTCAGTTTCCTCGGATATTCCGGTTTTCCTTATTTAATATGAAAGAGATTTCCTGGGCTATGTAAATTCGTCCAAAATTCCCAAATAAAAGGTGTCCGGTCTAATAGATGGAATTCTGAATCTACCTACTCTCAAGTCTGGTGTCTTTGGCAAGCGTGAATCTCACAGTTAAGTTAGACTTGAAAAACGCCAAGTTATATTCACTGTCTGCTCCCGCATCGGTTTGTTTGGGGCTAAGCAAAAGCTCTAATCAAATTCAAACATGCATGTTATGGGGTAATTTCAAAATATTACGCAATGTCTACAAACTCCCGAAAACATTTGTAAACTCATACGACCACATATTACAGATGTAACTGCCTATTACTTTATTAGAAAGTAATTTGGTCTCAACAAGTCGGACCGAAAGCGATTATGTCATCCTTTCCGCCGTGTGCACGAGGTATCCTGTGCTAATCTTAGCAAAGCTATGACGCGCCCTTGCGAATGTGATGTGTTATCTCGGCTGCTCCTTGCTAATGTGTTAGCGAAAAGGGTTTCAACCCAACGTAATGACTATCCCTGATATGAGTGTAAGGAAGAAAAAAAGAAAGAAAATTGTGACCAGCTGGCATACACTAGCATTTATAAGAATGACAGACATTAGATGCAGATACGGCGTTTTTGCACAAAACGCAGTATAATTTTAGGTTCAGTTAGCAGTCACGGCTGTGAGAAGGCATTGTAGAGCAGTCTCAGAAAATGATAATGAATGGGTGTTTTGCAAAGGAAGTGTAAAGTGAAAGGTGTGATTCTTGAGTTTTTTCCAATGTTTAGGTAGAGAAAGGCGTGTGGAAAAAAGTAGAAAAAAACAGTGAAACGTGTGCAAATGTAGATAAATGTAACGTGTGGAAAAAGAGGATACGTGTGAATAAAATGGCGGGGAAAAGAAGGAGAGGTATAAAAAGTAGAGATGTGCGGGAAGGAGGAGATTAGAGAGATTAGATAGATATAAATTTTTGCTAGGCAGTTATAGTGTATAGGTGAACTTCGTCTTTGATATTATCAAGATCAATTTTTTTATTCTGTTGGATGTATTTTCCTTTGGATATACTCACTATTTTGTTTAAGCGTAGGTAAACGATCAAATCATTGTGTAAATACCAGTGCTTGTCGAATGACGTGCAATAAACTCTTGTTGAATTTTCTGCATTGCTTTTTTTTGGAACGTTACAGTTGGTTCATTTGAAAACCATTATACGATATATTGCTTATCACTAAGCCTAAAAGAGTAAGAACGAACCTGGAAGGGAAAATAAACATCAGTCAAGATTCTCCATCTCAGGCGGAAGGTCTGTAGCCACTTGAACAGAAACATATAAAGGATTAGCTCTCGTCAATATAACTACTTGCGCATTTAACTGACACGGGCACACAATACAGAATATCTACTGCAATGGAGAGAGAAAGAAAAGGGTGCTGCACGGAAAAAATAGCAATAAAATCAGTACAAAAATGTAACTGATTACTGCTGTAGTGAAAAGGGAGATCGGAAAGAGGACGCCTCAAATCCATCTTGTGACAAAGATGTATTCCAAATCAGTTATTAATTTGTTTTAATCGTACAGTAGACGTACTAGTCGCATAAATAACAAAAAGGCGTGCCGCATACAATACGTTGCATGATACTTTCAGTTTTCCTGCAGACACATTTCTATCAAAAGATAAAACTCAGTCCACAGCGTATGAATAAGTCAGCATGTATTCGTCAGACTTAAAAGAAAATATTGTTGCTGAGTTTATGATGTTTTCTGCGTTGTACAAGGACACAGTTCTTTTGTTGAACTGAAAAATAATGTAAAAATGTAAAGTTTTCACAGTATTTGACACAAATGTATGTATTGATTTGAGGATTTATCCAGTAACGCTGGGGGGTGAGGAGAGAAAATATTCTGCACATGTGGTGCCTTTTTAAAGTTTATTTGTGTGCTCATCTCCCCATCCATTTTTTACCCTGATGAAATAAAGATTTCGTTCGTTCGTTCGTTCCACCAACAAAAGTGAGTGTGTCAATAAGAATTGTTTCCAGCAATATAAAACACATGGGGAACTCTATGAGTAATTTACAGTTAGGTCTGATTACTACACAGTGTGCGGATGGTTTCCACTTCTCCTCTCGTTCTGAATAAAGTGGCATCTTTTCACAAAATCAGATCTTGTTTATTTTCGCCTTCCAAAATGGTTGTCTTTGTGTGAATTAAACTGATTAGCGCATTTAAAACCACACCAATAATAATAATAATGATAATGATAATAAAAATAACAACAGTGATAAAATAAGAAAATCGTACACTGTCCACATTTATTTATTATTATTATTATTGTTTTTTGTGTGTGGTTCTGATAAAGAATGGAGAAGCGAAATAAGAAAACACTATCAGCATGGAATAGGAGGCACGAAGCAACTGAATCGTCAAAATATATGAGACATCCACATTTGCACTCATTTGCCACAGAGTGGGAACATCCTGAATACTTAGCACGAACCTTCATTCCAGAAACAGGAGACAACGTCGCAGCCGATGAAGTTTTCCAAAAGATGAAAGCCTCTGAAGATTTGCTACACACCTTCAACCTACGAGCTCATTACAGCATCCGGGTCTGGGCTCAGTTTTACTTCAGCTGACCGTCACGCAGACGACAAGAATGTAAGACTATGCTGCAGTTAAAATACACAGGGGATACTAAACAGGTGCACGACTGTCTGTAACACACCTGTAATACCGCCTGAACTGATGCGTGCTCTACTTGAATTAGGTCCTGGTCTGCCTGTTCGACGGAAAGAAAGCCAGATGGTCTAAGAAACCCGTCTGGGAGATTTACGTAAAAGCAGGTGATAATATGTAATCCGATGGCCCATCTCTGTATCAATAATACAGATAATCCGTCTGGGGAGATTATGGTGGAAAAAGGTATTAGCCAGAAAATAAGTTCACTGAAGTGTTTGTGAGTTTGCAAAAATGCAATCGGAATAATTACTGCAATATTTGAAAGAGGTGTTTGTGAGTTTAAATTTTACAATTGATATTTTACAACACGGGGTGGATAGTAATGTTTTAACACCCTGACCCACATATTTCTAAAGAGATATGATTGGTCTAAATCGAGAGCCTGAAATAAACTTTAGATCTCATAGGATATCTGGCCGGAAATATCAATCTGTGACTTGGACTGAGAAATGGAAATATAATATAGCGAAGTCGGAGACACAAATCAGACTGCATTTTCAGCAAACGTCAATTAACAACTCCCTGTAGCCAGAGAGAAGGATCGGACAAAGTATTTCAAATTTAAAAGTGACAGATCGAAGTATTTGGGCGTCTTTATTACTTAAAAGAGAAACCGCTGTTTTTAAATACAAAGACTGGAAACTTATGCAATCAAAAACAAAAGCCATAAGAAGGATTCTGAAACTACCCCAGACCGAGTGTTCGAAGCATAAAATCAACGTTGCTATGTCCATTCACCTTCACATACCTAGGATGCATAGTAACACCAAACGGTGGAGCAAGAAAAGACATCAACAACAGAATGAACAAAGCAAGAACAGCTTTTTAAAATCTAAACAACATCTGGAAGTCCTCTCAGTACAGCACAAGCACAAAATTAGGATTATATCAATGCTGTGTGCTTTCTGTGCTTCTCTATGGTGCGGAGAGCTGGAGAGTTACAGAGAAGGAAATGTCGAAATTGTCCTCTTTTCACACAACGTGCCTAAGAAAAATTCTCCGAATCTTTTAGCCGAATACCAACACCAACCAAGATCTGATTACTCGGAGCAAGCAAGAGGACATGCACACCATCATAGCTGGCAGACGCTGGAGCTGGGTTGGCCATGTCCTCATAAGAGACCCCGATGCCATCACAAGTACAGCTATGCTATGGACCCCTGAAGGAAAACGAAAGAGAGGCCGACCAAACACAACTTGGCGGTGGACTGTGGAGGCTGAGATGCGAGGTATGAACCAGAGTTGGGGCACTGTACGAAGGATGGCCAAGGACAGCGCAAAGTGGAATCAATTTGTTGTTGCCCTACAACACGCCACCAGGCGTGATGGCCACTGACTGCTTTGACGGTCGGCGGCTAAGGATAAAAAAGATGTCCATTCTACTGTGCAAGGAGATTGTTTATCCCATTTGGGTTCGTGGTACGAGACTACATTACTGCTCGTGGTACGAAGTTACACTTACAAGAGACAAGACTGAAGTAAGAGTATTCGCCACAATCTTGTGATTCAAAAACTGGGGTCGGCACCATCTACCTACAGTGGACACGCTGTGAAGACACCCACACGGACATTAGGAGTGAAGTTCTTCTAGACGACTCTAGAGAAGAGTCTTCATCACAAAATACCTGATAACGACACATTGCAGTACTCAGCCAGTTAAGCTTTTTCTAACAGGCTACTTTAAAATGCTATTTTCGTTACTAATCACATGATTTCAATGAAAATGCACATACTTAACCTACATCAATCATAGATACCCATAATGAAGAGTTTGATGGTATTACATCATCGGTTATTATGGAATCGGCGGCCATATTGGATCATATTGTTCTATTTCAATTTTCTGAAGCTTTTTTATTTATTAATCTTTCATTACAAAATTTAACCAAATGTTTATCATTGTATTTTAAAACTATCGACACATTGGATTTTTGATAACTTAAATAGATTTTGAGATATATAATTTTAAAGTTTGTATCTATAAATAATCACCATTTTTTCAAAATTTTACAACATTATTTACAATAAATCAAAATGTTGATTAAATATAAAAAATCGGATGCATAAAAGTTTCATTATCCTATGGAAAGTTATTGTTCCAAATCTGATACTCATTGACCAAGAAATGCGGAAGTTATAAAAACAGAAGTAGCGTAAACCAAGGTTACGAGAAAATCTATATTTTCTTTATAGGAAAAGCATGATTTCTGAAAAAAATACTATTTACTAAATCAAAATATACCTACTTAGAATGTGTTCTGACAAATACTTTTCACAGTATTCAGCGGAATATAAATTATACGAGTATAGACTAATCCCGATTTTAAAGTTTCTGCTGTTTTGAATTAAAATGCCCTGTAACTCCTCCCCTAAGTCTTATTAAAGACAATTTTTAAAAAAAACCCTCTAAAGTCATTTACTTCCATATTTATTTAAATATGTTAAGACTAATCGATTATAAAATTTGTTATATGTTATTTTACAAATTCATAGTCGATTCAGTTCTTATAGATAAGAGAGCGCATGTATGATCTAAAATATTTAATATATATACATATAGTTACAGCCATAGAGCCACAAATACTTATTACATGAATTTCTCTGAATTACTCCAGCTGGGGCTCGAACATTCCACACCCTTGCTTAATACTTCACAAAAGATGCCGGATCAGATTTGTTAATAGGGCTCCGCCCTATGCGGCATTGATCTTGACTTCTGAATTATCTTGTGAAACTCCCTTGAGATAGAAGCATCATTATCATTCTATCGACAACTCTGCCAATAGTAATCTTGTGTGAAGACAGACACCTTTGAAAACCCATTTTAGATACTCTTGAGTTTTGGCCACTGGTGGAACACTACTGCAGAGCAAAGGGGAGGCAAATCCCGTGACATAAAGGTAGCACACAATTGACAAAACATAAAAGAGAAAGAAAAACAAAATTACATAAGAACTGTCTTTCCCAAAACCTGTTGGTCAACCACGACAGAACAGTATTAGCTGTCTTTGTAACGGCGGAAAGCAAAAAGATTTTACGACGTATTATAGGCGACGTTCTCTTTCTGTGAATGTATGGATTGGCATTACTCATAGTGATTATCGAGGTTCATGTCCTCAAAGTATAAATGAAGGCTATTCGTTTTAATGAGTAATATGAGATTTCATATCGCGATTTCTTTTAATATGTTCTTTCCCCATGATGTTTAAACCTAGCTGCGCAGCTTGCCTCATCAAATGCCGCCGACCGTCAAATAAGTCAGTGGCCATCACGCGTGGTGGCGTCATGTAGGGCGCCAACAAACTGCTTTCACTTTGCTCGGTCGGCAGCCATCCTTCGTGCAGTGCCCCAGCTCTGATTCCTTCGTTGCATCTCAGCCTCAAAAGTTCTCCTCCTAGTTATTTTTGGTGGACCTCTCTTTCGTTTTCCTTCCGAAGTCCAAAGCTTAGCTGTTCTTGTGATGGTATCAGGGTCTCTTCTGAGGGCATGGCCAACCCAACTCCAGTGTCTACCAGTTATGATGGTGCGCATGTCGTCTTGGTTGCACCGAGTTAGCAGTTCTTTGTTGGTGATGGTATTCGGCCAAAAGATTCGGAGAATTTTTCTTAGGCAGATAGTGTGCAAAGAGAACAATTTCAACATTTCCTTATCTGTTGCTCTCCAGCATTCCGCACCATAGAGAAGCGCATCAGGGGCCTAGCAGAAGTCAGATGGACAGGATTAGGTGAATCAATAACGGATGATGGTCACAAATTTGGTTTAGTGGAGATGAGTCCAAACATCAGCATGGAGTAGGTTTTATTGTACATAATTATAGATTAAACTCTGTCATCAGCTGCACCCCAATAAATAGCAGGCTTATCACCACACTTATAGCAGCACATGCAAAGAACATCTCCATCATACAGGTATATGCCCCCACTACTGACTATGAGGATGATGCAATTGATACATTTTATGAAAATCTGGATGAAACAATTAAGAAAATTCCAAAGGTCTCATCGTGCTAGGCGATTGGAATGCTAAAATAGGGCCAGATGCATACGATCAGTGGGCTGGCACGGTGGAGAAATTTGGGACAGCAGAAACCAACGATTGAGGACTAAGGCTACTAGAATTTGCCAGCAACTATAAACTAACCCTTGCAAATACACTATTTCCTCATAAGTTATCAAGAAGAACAACGTGGCATGCCCCGAAAACTGAGATACATGGCCAAATTGATTTTATTCTTGTATCCAAAAGATTCAAGTCCATTATTAATAACGCCAAGACTAAGACTTTTCCTGGCGCCGACATTGGTAGTGATCATGACATGGTATTGATGACGCTCAAGCTTAAACTCAAACAGAACTATAATCGAAACAGGTGTTCTCAGTTAAGGTTCAATTTAGACACACTGAAAGATCCAGAAATCACTGGAATCTTTGAGGCAACTGTTGGAGGAAAATTCGCAGCTCTCAACTTTTTTTAAGATGATATCAACTCAATCACAGAGAACATGAAAGATGTGCTAATTGAATCAGCAACAGAAATACTTTGTAAAAGAAAGAAAATAAACAAACCATGGGTTACAGATGACATTCTGAAGTTATGTGATACACGGTGGGAAATGAAAAAGGTTAAGAAAGAGGTTCCTGAAGCAGCATGGCAATACAGTATGGTGAATAAAAATATTAGAAAGAAAATGAAACAGGCCAAAGAAAAATGAGTAGCTGATCAATGTGAGTACATTAATACGGGGCTTATAAAAGGTTCAACACCCAGACAATCCCAAGAACCAGTAAATAATTTGTGTCATCTCTCGGTTAAAATAGGTATCCAAATAAATGCCTCTAAAACTAAAGCTATGAACTTTTCTAAGGAGACCTTTAATATCATCCTGAACGGGAAAAAACTACAGAAAGTTGAAAGTTTCAATTATTTAGGCAGTAAAATGACTCAGGATGGTGACACAACAAGAGAAATTCATACTAGAATTGCTTTGGCAGCTAGCGCCTTCAATAGATTATCTAACATTTGGAAATTACGATCATTGAATATACATACCAAGCTTCGTCTGTTTAATTCAAATGTTATCTCAGTGTTAACATACGGCTGTGAGAGTTGGAAAATAACAAAATCGTTGGAGAACAAGCTGAATACATTCGAGAACAAATGTCTTAGAAAACTCATGAACATCGGTTGGAAAGAATTCAAGACTAATCGACAAATAAGAGAAGACTCTAGGCAGAAATATGTCTCTGACTATATAAGGAAAAGACGATGGTCATATATCGGTCATGTCCTACGAATGCAAAACAACAGAATACCACTACAGGCGCTCACTTGGGTTCCTGAGGGTAAGAGGAAAAAAGGAAGACCAAAAGAAACACTCAGAAGAACAATAATAAGAGAAGGAAGAACGTTGGGCCTAAATAATGTGCAAGAGCTAAGAGGAGTGGAGTCACAACGAACAACCTGGAGAGCACTGGTTTCTGCCTTATGCGCCGTGTTTGGTGCTTAAAGAATTTATTATTATTATTATTAATAAAAGGTAACAGCAAGGCAGCTGTTGACACATTAAAAAAGACTTTCAAAACCCCAACAGCCCAGGGTAACTGTCAAAGAAGATAGCAATGGGGATCTGCTCAATGAAAAAACAGCTGTAATGAGAAGGTGGACAGAATATTGTACAGAATTATATAACTGTAAACTCGACACTGACTATAGCATATTAAACAACATTAAGTGCGAAAACAGGGAACTCGGAAATGCAGCAATATTACGGGAAGAAGTTGAAGAGGCTATATGTCCGATGAAAGGAGGGAAGTCACCGGGTGTGGATAATATCCCAGCAGAGCTCTTGAAATATGGAGGACCAGATATAGTAAAAATCATGACAACAATTTGCCAGAAGATATGGAGTACAAAAAAATGGCCAAAAGAGTTGACGCAGTCATTAATAATACCGCTTCCAAAGAAAGGAAATCTAAAAATGTGCAAAAAATACAGAACCATTAGCCTTAATAGTCATCCAATGTAAAGTGATGTTAAGGATACTTTTGAATAGAATAAAACAGAAATCAGAAGAAATCTTGTCCGAGGAACAGGCTGGCTTCAGACCAAGAAGAAGTACCTCAGAACAAATCTTCAATATTAGATTATGTTACGGTGTTATTTTAAATGACGGCGTCTGCTGGGGTTTAGCCGTGCGCAACGTTTAGGGGTCATTAACATTTATAGAATAGGTCGACATTTTACGGTATACTGAACGCGAAATATATGCGGAGATTATGACGCATTCGCGTTGGGAAGGTCACGCTGGGTGACTTGGTTACATGGCCCTTGTTACGCTATCCGTCAAGCAAGAAAGTCGTGTCTGTATTTCTTCCAAGGAAAAAGGCTTAATATATAGCCTATATTATATATATGAATCGATGTAGAACTCAGGGTCAGTTCGGATATTAATCTAAGTATGAGATTAATTAATTTAATTTAAATGATGGAAGGAGAATCGCATTATGATTCAAATTGTAGCTGTCAAGAACTCATGCGCTCATTTCTGGCTGTTGACTACAACAGCGCATGTATATAGCCACGATGTTCATCTGACATATTGTTTTGACACGGACGGACATGAATACTATGCATGTAATTTCTAATGAACTATATATGAATGTATACCGACGTGAACTGTCTTCGTACGTCAACTTGTAATAAATATTGGACTCGAATCGAAGGCTTACCCACATTCCTTTGATTACGTTTGATTGCTTCAACTTGCATTGTTGACGGTCCTTTGACCTGATGAACTCTTTCTTGTAAGAAGTTTATAGTAATAATGGATCAGTTCGTACGGAACCGGGGTTTGCTTGGACACAAGTTGTGTAATGATAAATAAGCAAGCATCCCAACTAAACTTATAATAATCGAACGAAGGACCCTCCGACACCAGTAACCCACCCACGCAACAGTGGTGGCCAATGTGATGTGGAACTGGAATTTAATTGTAAAAAAATACTCAAAGATTATCGAGTTGAAAGAAATAATTTTCCAAAAAGCGAAATGAACACTTTTTGTATCTACACCGATGACGTCACACCCCTTGACAACAGGATGAATCAGCTGTAGTGATGGCAGCCGCCTTTCAACGTCTTTAAAGAAAATTATTTATAAACGCTTAATCGAACATTGGAAAATAGATTCAATCAACATGAGCATGAAATATAGGTCCTACTGTCCGTTGGCGAAGCAAGCATTGTATGAATCTATCAAGTCAAAAAGATAAGTAACTTATTTGAAGGTTACAATAAGTTAATCCTATTTGTCCGATAACGCCATGTTCTTTTTTTTTGTGTAGCCATGTTAAATATTGTTTCTGTCCTTTTACATGTAGCGGGTATGGATGGGCGGCGAATTATAATCAGTTCTATGGCTCCTTGGATGCTACAAATTGATTGTAATTGTTCTTAAGGCCGTGAATTAATAGCATTTCGCGAAGAACGCGTCGAATACATTGTCGGTGATCGTGTCGTTCGGACTTGCATTAATTCACCTTGCATGTTAGGTGTATAGTCGTGTTATAACTGTGGTATTCTAGTGTATTTGGTTCTAATTTTTATTCAGTTCTTTAACAATGTTTGTAATCTATCGTGTTTTTTCTGACCTTACTATCTTTCAGTTTATATTTTTGTTGTACGACCGTTAATGAGTCCATGTATACGTCACTAATTGTTGTGTACGCAGGTTAATTATCTATTCATTTCATTCTTTAATTCTCACTTCCGGTCTAGTCAACTTAGTTGTAAATGCATTTTTATTGTGAAAATGTCTTTGTTGTATGTTAATAATGTTCTGTAATCCTTGGTTAACCCATTGTATTGTTTGTCTTCATTTCATCCCTTTATAATTTAATATTAAAACTATAATTTATTCATTAATAAGAGTATAGATGAATATTATTAAATTGTTATGAGTTTTAAAGAGGAATTATGGACTTTGCACCAATTTGCAGTGATGGTCCAAGAAATGGGCAATGCACTTTATTGCTCATGATTATGACATAATATACTATGATTAATTATTATAACTTTATAACATATTAAGACATATTAAATATTAATTAGTACATTTTCTCAGTACTACAGTGGGAACTTGGTAACAATTAAGATTAAATAACCTAATTATTTAGGAATAATACCCATAATTATTGAATATTAATATTAAGTGCATGATATAATTTCAGCACCTTATATAACTAACTATCATAACTATTTATGATAGATATTAGCAGGTATATATATATATAATATTTTTACAAAATATTATAGATTTGTGAAACTTATAAATAACAGTACGGGAATACTGCAATTTCTTATATTAATTACTCATTCGTTGAGTAATTATAATTATCGACATAGATTCTAGTGGTGATTACAAGACATAAGTAATTGAATACTTAAATAAATTAACTTCAAGATGCTTAACTTAGACTATTTTATTGAAAATGGTAAGGATTTTGGAAAAAAAAGGAGAACTTCTCGAGGCTTATGCATTGGCTGAATTTACAAAATATAAGGCAGAAGAGGAGGAAAGGAAAGCTATTGCTAAGGCAGAAATGGAAGAACTTGAAAGAAAAGAGGCTCAAAAGAAAGCTATTGCTAAGGCAGAAATGGAAGAACTTGAAAGAAAAGAGGCTCAAAAGAAAGCTATTGCTAAGGCAGAGATGGAAGAACTTGAAAGAAAAGAGGCGGAAAAGAAAGCAGAATTAAGACAAGAAGAAGAAAGAAAGGTGGCAAGAGATGAAATCCTAAGGATTGAAGAAGAAAATAAATTGAAACGACAGGAAATCATACTGCAGCAAGAAATGGAATTGCAACGGCTTAAATTAGAAACAGCAAAACTTAATTCACAGGGTGCTGCAGCAAGCCAAAATGATAATGCTCAATCGGGATCTTCATCCAACCGACTTAAGGGCAATTATTACTTTAAATTACCACCATTCAAATTACACGTGGACGACCTTTCATCATGGCTGGCGCGCTTTGAGGATATATGTAAGGTCAATAACCTTGACAAAACTGCATGGGCACTTAAACTTAAGGAATTTCTGGATGGCGAACCTGCAAGTGCAGCACAAAATATTGATCCTACATTAGCAACAGACTATGAGGCCATTAAGACTTTGTTATTACGTCGTTTCCACTTGAACGAAGAGGCATGTAGATTACGTTTCAAAAGTTTGTTGCCAGATAATAATAAAGATTTTACAGGATTTATTGCTAACATACGCAATACTTTTAATAGATGGGTTGAACTGGCAGGTGTCAACAAATCTTACGACAAGTTAGTCGATTTGTTATTGAGGGATAAAGTATTATCTTCTGTCAGCCCAATATTCTTTGCTTATCTGCAAGAAAGAAAACCAGAAACTATTGATGAGTTAAAAAAATTTCTTTAAATTACTGCACAGCTCATCCGAATGCTAATATTTCTGGCTCGTTGATAAGAGAACCTCTTCCTGTAGCCTCCAATATGCATATCATAGTAATAACAAACCAAGAACACACAGTGTAGACAGAGGTAGGTTCAAAGGAAACTATGACATTAATTTTCATAAGGGGCAGAATAACTTTAACAATAACTTTAATAGAGGAAGTCAACAAAACATAAATTATTCACCTCAGTCAAGATACAACAGTAATCCACGTAACTCAAGTTACAATCGGTCATATCAATATAATAATGGTAAGGTAACAATTGGAAGAATAGCGATAATTATAACTCGAAACATCGAGATAACAATTACAATAGACGACAACGGGATAATTCAACTAATTATTCTCGTAATCGTTCTCATTCTCGTGGATCTTCACATTATAACCATAATACCGGGGCAGCAGTTACAAATGATATCACCCCTAAGGTTCAGGTTCCACCTAACGATAATACAATGCATTCTTCTGCTGCATGCTTTGCTATAAATTATAACGTGGCGAATAGTTGCCCACAATGCAATCTTATTTTTCAGAAGGCTAAGGAGACAGTGCTAAACTGCGGACACATTCCACCAGAAGTAGGTCTTGCAGCCAATGATGGAACAGGCTCTCTGATTTTTAACAGAGGGATAGTTAACGGTTCTATAGTTTCTGTATTGAGAGATTCGGGGTCTACAACCATTGGAGTGCGACAGTCGCTGGTACATCCTAGCTGTGCAACGGGGGAATATGTCCGTTGCATGACTTTCGGTGGGAATATTGAGTTTTACCCCACAGCTATTGTCCATGTTAATACACCTTTCTTTTCAGGACAAGTTAAGGTATGCATGCTTCAGAATCCAATTGCAGATCTGATGTTGGGACGCATCCATGGTAGTAAGGATTGTTCCCCACAGGAAATTGAGGAATGGGAATTAAAGAATGTGCAATCTTATTGCAATGCTAATGCTGTCATTGCAACAGCTACATTACGGGCCAACAAAATAAATACATGTGGCACAGTTTTCTCCAATTTCAGTCTCAGTACCATTCGGGAAATCGATGAGGAGAAGGATGAGACTCTCCTACAGGAAAAAAATGATGCTAAACTACCATCCCATCCAGGGAAGATTATAGAATCATTTCGAGGCAGATATGCCTTTTCTCGAAAGAGTGCCGCCAAGTCTAAATATAGATGTTGGCGACAGGATCATATTAACAGTGATCTGAATAAAATTGTTGAAAATGAGGAAAGAAAAGATGTCCCTAACAAGGGTAATGATGGTGGAGTTCTTATGAACTTAACTAATAAAATTAGGACAAATAAATATGTCAATCATTATGAGACATCATCTCATAAGACTACCATATCCAAAAGATTAAATAGAAGAACTATTTATCAAGTTAGTGACACTGATCCCACTTACATTGGGAAGGGTGCATATTCTCGCACCATGTTAGTGCGCAATCTGCCACAAGGTACCAGATGGCAGGCACTTAGTAATTTCTTTAATTACACGGCAGACGTTAGGTTTGTACGTCTGTTGTCACCTACCAATGACAGGTATGGTGAAGCTATAGTTACATTTCGTAACAATAGAGATGCTCGAATGGTCATCGAGCAGGATAATGGTGCTTACTTTAACCATCATTGTCTACGGTTACAATTAGTACCTAATGCTGCGTCACGCAGATAACATGCAATGGTAACACAATTGTCTCATATCGTTGATGACTCAGCATAGTCATTCATCATTTCTTTTCTTTACTGGTCATTTCTTTTATTGGGAATTAAATCTTGTACATTTTCTATTACTGAACACTTACAGTCAATTTTTCATGAACTAGATGACAATACTGTATCTACTTGTCATTATTCTAATCTATCTGTTATACAGGAGGAAGAATCTTCTTTTCCTGAAGTGCAGATGCCTTTACCTGTACTTATTGTCCAATCTACTGAATCTTGGCGTGATGTGACCATTTCTTCTACGGTTACACCGCAACAGCATCAACGCATTGCTGATCTTCTACAATCTTTCCCAGATGTGTTAACGGATGTACCGGGTTGCACATCTGTAATTAGTCACGATATTATTCTTAACGATGATACACCAATTCGTGTTCATCCTTATTCTGTACCTCTACATTTTCTGAGTAAGACATCTCAGGAACTCGAACAGATGATATCATTAGGTATTATTGAGACTAGTACATCTCCATTTTCTTCTCCTTTAGTCATTGTCCGGAAAAAGGACAACAACATACGTTTATGTGTTGACTATAGGAAACTTAATGCGCAGACAGTACCTGATAGCGAACCACATCCTATCCTTGACGATTTACTTCCTCGTCTATCCAATGCTACACTTTTCACTAAAATTGACTTAACCAAAGGTTATTGGCAGATTCCACTAACCGACAGAGCCAAATACTACACAGCATTCTCAACTCCACAAGGTCTTTACCAGTGGAACGTGATGCCTTTTGGGCTAATGAATGCTCCAGCTACCTTTATTCGCATGATACGAAAAATTTTAGCAGGTAGATCAGATATAATTACCTACATTGACGACATATGTTTGTTTAGTTCATCATTTGAGGAACATTTTTTGGGTCTTTAATCAGTTTTGGAAATATTGCGGGATAACCATTTAACCGCTAAACCAACTAAAATTCAAATAGCGTGTAATGAGATAACATTCCTGGGACACATTATTGGATCAGGACGTATCCAAACAATTCCCAGTACGGTTTCTAAAATATTAAATTTATCTGTTCCTCAAACGAAGAAACAGGTTAGGAGTCTGTTAGGGTTAATCCAATACTATAGCAGATTTGTACCTCACTTATCATCCATCACGGCTGTCCTCTCATCGTTACTAAAGAAGAACATGCCATTAAGGATAAATTGGACAGACGAATGTGACAAAACTTTTCGCACTATCTTAAACATTTTCTCATGCCCACCTGTTTTAAGATTATCAGATGCCTCTAAAATGTTTGTTCTACGTACAGATGCGAGTAATTACGGACTCGGGGCATGTCTACTCCAATATCATGATGATGTCCTTCACCCTGTACTTTATATCTCACGCAAGCTGAAACCTCCAGAGACGAAATATTCGACTGTAGACAGAGAATTGCTCGCCGTAATCTGGGCAATTAAAAAACTAGAAACATTTTTACTGGGATCTCCATTTCTGATCCAGACTGATCAGAAATCTGTGGCAGCATTACGTCGTTCAAACCATAAAAGTGCAAAACTTGCAAGATTTGCTATTGCGTTGCAACCATATGAGTTCGAAATACAGTCGATACCAGGAACTGAGAACGTCATAGCCGATACGTTGTCCAGACATCCTACAGATTCTGAATGAATATTACTATTTCAAGAAATTTTTCTGACTAATCAAGCATTACATTTGCAATGAACGGTATTAATGCCACGTCAGAATATACAACACTTCAGTTGGACTTCCTACTTAAATAAGGACATTTCAAAATAAACTATTGTGATCTAAATATCAAGTTTTACGGATCGTTTGAAAATTTGGACTTCACTTCCACTTTGCGTATCACTCATTTCGATTGAAAACTGTTAAAAAGGAACAATCTCTGATGTAGAAGTGACAGATACTGTGATGACTTATTCAATTTACATTCAAAGTTTAATAAAGGAACTAACGATGATTGGATAATCATATCATAATTCGCTAATATGAACCTTGGGTTTTAATGAACTTTCATACAAGTCAATAGGAGGTAACAACGATTGGATCTTCATGTCAGATATTGTTAAATTTTCTAGTTATTAAATTAATATATAATAAAATAAAGTTAAAGTGTGATGAAATAAAAAAATAAAATATACTAAGAAAAGATGAAACAAAATAATATCACACCAATTAATATTTTAATTAGTGTAATTATTAAGGTAATAGATATTAGATTATGACATTTCATATTTATAGTTAAAATGTATGAATTTTTTCTGTTCTTTTCTTCTGATTGCGTTAATTTAATTAGGTATCTATCCTTACACTTCATTTTCACACGCATTCTAATTTAATGTATACTTTAATATTTAGTTTTAATTGTCCGTACTTCTCAATTTTTATTTCTTTTACTCTCTTATACTATTTCTCATTTTCTTCAATTAGATATTAATTAGTTAGTACCATACGTACATATTATAATTAATTATTTTAATTTTAATTAGTTAGAATAATTTTAATAACACCTCACATTATTAGTTAGTCGATACATACAACAAATTAATTAGTTAATTAGTTAGTGACAGTGACATTTCCTTGTTTAATATAAGTTATATGTATGATATGACGTTGATTTTATTATATGATATTACTGACATGACCACGACACTGTTCTAGATAGAACATCGTAGGTCATACGTCGGGTTTTGTTAAATTTTTGATAATTTGATTAATATTATTCAAAAAAAAATCTATCTAATAGATTTTTTTTTTCCCGTCTGACAGGAAATCTGTTACGGTGTTATTTTAAATGACGGCGTCTGCTGGGGTTTAGCCGTGCGCAACGTTTAGGGGTCATTAACATTTATAGAATAGGTCGACATTTTACGGTATACTGAACGCGAAATATATGCGGAGATTATGACGCATTCGCGTTGGGAAGGTCACGCTGGGTGACTTGGTTACATGGCCCTTGTTACGCTATCCGTCAAGCAAGAAAGTCGTGTCTGTATTTCTTCCAAGGAAAAAGGCTTAATATATAGCCTATATTATATATATGAATCGATGTAGAACTCAGGGTCAGTTCGGATATTAATCTAAGTATGAGATTAATTAATTTAATTTAAATGATGGAAGGAGAATCGCATTATGATTCAAATTGTAGCTGTCAAGAACTCATGCGCTCATTTCTGGCTGTTGACTACAACAGCGCACGTATATAGCCACGATGTTCATCTGACATATTGTTTTGACACGGACGGACATGAATACTATGCATGTAATTTCTAATGAACTATATATGAATGTATACCGACGTGAACTGTCTTCGTACGTCAACTTGTAATAAATATTGGACTCGAATCGAAGGCTTACCCACATTCCTTTGATTACGTTTGATTGCTTCAACTTGCATTGTTGACGGTCCTTTGACCTGATGAACTCTTTCTTGTAAGAAGTTTATAGTAATAATGGATCAGTTCGTACGGAACCGGGGTTTGCTTGGACACAAGTTGTGTAATGATAAATAAGCAAGCATCCCAACTAAACTTATAATAATCGAACGAAGGACCCTCCGACACCAGTAACCCACCCACGCAACAGATTACTGATCGAAAAACATCTCCAGCATCAACGCGATTTATACCATAACTTCACCGATTTCACAAAAGCCTTCGATCGAGTCTGGCATGAAGGCTTATGGCAAATAATGAGAAAATTCCATTTTGAAACCAACATCATAGATATCATTGAAGCACTATACAAGAACGCAAGCAGTGCTGTTTTTGCAAGCAATGACATTGGATAATTTTTTCAAAACAACTGTAGGAGTTCGCCAGGGGTGTATCCTGTCCCCAGTGCTCTTTAATATATATTAGAACATATTATGCAGGAGGCTCTCTACGATTAGGAAACAACCATATCGACTGGAGGCCGACCTCTTTGCAATCTACGTTTTGCTGATGATATCAATCTTATAGCTGGAACAGAATCAGAACTTCAAGACCTTACCTCTAGACTGGAAAAAGTAACAAGAACGTATTGGATGGAAATTAATATAGAAAAAAGCAAGATATTGGTGAATAGCCATAAGAAATATGTTCCGACAAACATTACGTTAAATGGGCAAACGTTAGAAGAAGTTAACACCTTTAAATATCTGGGGTCCACTATATGATAATCGTCACACAGAGGGAGTAGCCATCTTAATGACACAGAAAGCAGCAGCATCGCTCATCAGCTGGGTACCTATTAATGAGAGGCTAATATTAGCAAGATTTCAGACAAGATTTTTCAAGCTCTCAACTGTACAATGCTATGCACCAACTAACGACGCTCTTGATACCACAAAAGATGACTTCTATGAAGCACTTCTAAGTACCATCAACACAATACCCAAGAATGACATAATAGAAGTCATGGGCGATTGTAACGCCAAAGTAGGTGACAACAACGATGGAGTACAAAGATATCTCGGTACTCATGGCATAGGCTGTATGAATCAAAATGGTGAAAGAATTCTAGAACTTTGTGAAATAGCAAACCTCGTTGTGGCGGACACCATCTTTCCACATAAGAATATCCACAAGATAACATGGAATTCACCTGATGGCAGAACTAAGAACCAGATAGATCACTTCTGCATAAGCGCAAAATTTCGCTCATCAGTTCAAGACGTCAGAGCATACAGAGGTGCAGAGATCGGAAGCGATCATAACCTCTGCATAGCTAAACTGAGAATTAAACTAAAGAAGTTATACCAACCGAATAAAAATAGAAGAATAGATGTACACAGACTGCAATCAAACGATGTAAAAGAGGAATATAATGTCAAAATGAACAACTATTTCGATGTTTTAGGCAAAATTGACAAAGATGTCACCACCAAGACAATCGATACTAAATGGGAACAACTGAGAACAGCAATGACAGAAGCAGCTGTAGCGACCACCGGATACCTAGTACATAAAAAGAAAAAATGGATGAGAGAAGACACTTGGGATAAAATACAAGAAAGGAAAACAGCAAAACTTAAACTACTAGCGGCAAGTACACATAATGCAGTTGAATCTTGCAAACTAACTTATAACTTGTTAAATAAAGAGGTGAAGACAAAAACTCGAAGAGATAAAAGACATTTAATCAATGAACTGGCCGTAGAAGCTGAAAATGCTGCAAGAACTGGTAATAGTAGGTGCCTTTATCAAATTACAAAACAACTATGTCACCAGCCTACTGATATGGAAACACCTGTTAAAGATAAATTAGGGAATCCAATACCAACAAAAAAAAGAACAAATGAAGAGATGGGCTGAGCACTTCATGGAGGTGCTAAACAGACCACCACCAACAGTAACATCTGATTTTAATAATGAAACACCCACAACCACCTTGCCAATAACTTGCGATGAATTCACGCTGGACGAGATCAAACAAGCCGTTAAAAGATTTAAAAATTTTAAAGCTGCTGGAGTTGACGAAATTTCAGGCGAAATGATTAAAGCAGTTAATGACAACAACCTCTTGAGAATTTTAGATATTATAAATGAAGTATGGAGAGAAGAACAACCACCACAACAATGG
This sequence comes from Oreohelix idahoensis, assembly GCA_024509875.1. Classification (NCBI taxonomy): domain Eukaryota; kingdom Metazoa; phylum Mollusca; class Gastropoda; order Stylommatophora; family Oreohelicidae; genus Oreohelix; species Oreohelix idahoensis. The sequence continues at coordinate 158,001 of JAMPIV010010073.1, read as the reverse complement.
AAAGACAGTATTATTGTAAAGTTACCGAAGAAAGATGATCTATCAGATTGTAATAACTGGCGTGGTATATCTCTATTATCAGTACCTGGAAAATTATTATGTTGTAAGATGTTAGATAGACTTAAATTGTATGCTGACGAAAAGATTAGAGAAGAACAAGCGGGTTTCAGGCCGAAACGATCATGTATTGATCAAATATTCACACTAAGAACAATTATAGAAGAATCAGTGGAAATGCAATCGCCACTTATTATCACCTTCGTCGATTTTCAAAAAGCCTTTGATAGTCTACACCGCCCATCATTGTGGAAGATACTTACAATCTATGGTTTTCCAACAAAATATGTGAATATAATCAAAGCGCTATATGACAATGCAAGATGTTGTGTTAGAACAAATAAAGGGAATACAGAATTATTTACAGTAGAAACAGGGGTGAAACAAGGCTGTATTATGTCACCACTACTTTTTGGAATAGCTATTGATTGGGTTATGAGAAACTATACCCACAATGAACAATTAGGTATAAAATGGACAAATGGAAAATTCCTGGGGGACCTAGATTTCGCAGATGATTTAGCATTCTTAAGTTCAACACCCAGACAATCCTAAGAAGCAGTAAATAATTTGTGTCATCTTTCGGTTAAAATAGGTCTCCACATAAATGTCTCTAAAACTAAAGTTATGAACTTTTCTAACGAGACCTTTAATATCATCCTGAACGGGGAAAAACTACAGAAAGTTGAAAGCTTCAATTATTTAGGCAGTAAAATGACTCAGGATGGTGACACAACAAGAGAAATTCATACTAGAATTGCTTTGGCAGCTTGCGCCTGTCACGGAGAGTTATGTTCATTGAATTTTCTATATTTTCCTCTTTTTTTCTTCCACCCGTGTTCTCTAAATTATTGTCGCTTTTATTGTCGCTCTTTACCTTCTTCTGGTGTTTTTCGCATTCGTTCGTTGCGAAAAATATATTTCTTTCCCATCATCGTTTTTCTTTCTCATACTGACGAGTAACCTTATTGCGTCAGATGTCATTCGCGCAGTTTGACGAGAGGTGCGATTATGTCTCAGTCCATCTCAGACATAGGGCCGACCTATCGTATAGCATTTTCACCTGTCACAGCGTTTTTCAGGCCGGTTTCTCGGAAAGTGTGAATATCGCCCTCTGCATTCGCACCTGACATGAGCGCTCACGGTCCGATAGTTAGACGGAGGCGTGAACCGCGCCAGACGCATTAGCTCAGAGCAGACATTTGTCTGGGAGATTCGCAACTGACACGCGCACTCTCGGTCAGTAGGTGGCAGTTACGACATGCCCCAGGTGTTAAACGTAGTGTCAGAGACGGGAAGGGGGACTATTTCGGTTTGGCGAAATAAAGGTTACCTCTTTGTCTGGTAATAGATATAACCAGAGTTTGAAAACTTTATCTTCATTCTGACTCCTAAAATGTCGCAGTAGACAGATCGCTATGCTAGATTTAATATCTGTGTTTTGGCGAAGTCTGAGTTTCTTGGGCATTTGCCGAGTTGTAGACTACCATTAGATTGCAGTATTCTAGTTCATGGTTTAGTCTGTAGTTCTGTGTGACGGAGGTAAAATATTATATCTAGTATATCTAGTATTTGCGGAATGTTTAAAGTGGTTAATCGTTTATGTATTTCCCTAGTTAGATTTGGTGCAGAGCGATTAATTTATAAGTCTGTATTATTTTCTAGTGACGCATACAGTGGAAAGCAGAATAAATTTTATTTCTAGCTTAACAAACATGTAGCCATAATGAATTTAATTTAACTGCTAACTTCTCAGTCGAGTATATTTTTCTAAACAAACTTATAAATGCTAGATGCATCATGAGTGGTGACGGAAATACGCAGATATTCCTAATTCATGATGAGGGATTTTTTTTATATAACTTATTTCACGGGAAGCTTTAAATATAAGTCAAGCTGTAGGCTTGCCGTTTAAAATGTAAGATTATAACGAGTACATATTCTGTATAGTATATTATATGTTGTTTTTCTTCATTCAGTGAATACTGGGTTGAACCCAACTTGCCGGCGTTAAGTAAAGAGACATAATTGTGAGAAGCATAGACATTTCCTATCTTTAACCACGTGGGTTTTTTTTCAAGTAACACTGGTCTGACAGTGCATGTGCCATCAGAGATAAACAGTAATACCAATCCCACTAACGGTTGCTAAAGACTAATGTTTATACTGGGCTTCTGAGCCAGTTTATATTTCTGCTCAAATTGAAATATACATGCTGCCTGGCGGCGAGAATACATTTTAAGAAATACCATTAACATTTCCGACATTATCGAAAGAGTGGATAGTGAACCAAGACTATCTGTTGAGAGCAGTTGTCCACTGGTCAACTTTTTCCAAAGTAAGGGAATCCTCGTGTTTTAGACTCTGTGTGCCCGTTTAAAATCGCTTACCCAAACTGATTCAAGTGACATTTACAGTAAATCTAAAATTTAAACTGGTAACGTGAACGCTCCCCGAAGACAGTGGAAGAAACCTGTATTTGCAGAGCTGGGATTCGCTTTATCCAAAGAATCCAGATTCACTGTAGAGAAGTGTCCTAAGGTTGCGCCAGACGGTGATCAACATCAAGTTTTTTTAGGTAAGCATGAAAGCCAGGGTACCCTGATGAAAGAACCGAGTGAAAGTGACGGAAGGATGTTCGTTGTTTAATGCACTGACTTTGTAATTTTTCCTTATGAAAGACTTGCTGCTTAATTTAATTGTTCCTTTAGAGTAGATACTGCTGTCATAAGTCAGTTCTTACCTTCAAGAAAAGGGGACAATATTAGACCCTAACCATATGCATCTATAACTCTTTGGGCCATCATCTGTCATCCTAACGGGGCTGTGGGCTAAACCTAGAGTTAAGATCATAACGGGGCTATCATCCTTGTAGCATTTTCTTGAATTTTATGACTATTTGTATATGTTTTCCTTGATGTATTTTTTTAGGTGTTGTGAGAAGATTTTTTAGATGATAATTAAAATCCCTCTTGAACTAAATCAGTGCGTTGGTCAGCTCGTTCTAGTATATATATATTCATTGTTATAGACTTCCCACGCCTGTGGGTTTAACTGTCGTCACGTGTATGAGTGAGTCCGTGAGTAGATAGAAATATATGTAATATATATATATATCTGTGTTTAGACTGTCTGACGCCTTAAAAGCTGTCGTAGAGGATAGGTGAAAGAGAGAAGATTTCCTCGATTTTTCAGAGACAGCCTCTATATCACAGTCTATCATCTCACTTGTGGAAATTCTATTTCTTTTTACTAACTCTCACTGTGTCTATCACCTAATCTAACCTATTCAGAAGGGATCAACCCAAGTCTTAATTCTCCTATCTAAAAATCTACGACAAATGTGGTCTCGTCCGAAGGATTTTTGAACTTAGAATATGAAGACGAGTACGACAAATGTGGTCTCGTCCGAAGAATTTTTGAACTTAGAATAGGAAGACGAGTACGACAAATGTGGACTCGTCTATCTGGATTTTGAACTTAAGATTCTTTATTCTGAAATAGAGTAAGAGTTTGATGTCTTGTGAGTTGTTACATATTTAAATAATTTATCCCCTAGACTAACAATCTGTTTACGGGCGTGCTGACCACACAAACTGATAAGTTTTTTTTTCCACAGCATTTTGAATAATATACATTTGAGTTACAGGTGGATTTTGTCGGAATATATGTTAATTGTTGATTTGTAATACTAAACGCTGGTAAAGTGTTGAGTGTATTACATTCACTGGGTACTGAAGCAGAACGGTGTTTGAACTAAGTTAAGGATTGCGTTTCGGACTCTGTCGTCTAGATTAATTGCCTCCCGTACCCGATCTGACTTCAGGGGCGAACTTATAGTGGATTTTAAAATTAAGCGATTATTTTTCTATTTAATTTTTGCAATAATTATTTTGTTTCCACTGTAGCAACTTATTTTTCAGAAGTAATCTTAACTACTATTTAGTTGGCGTAGTCGTGTTTGCATTAGGTTCTTTATTGCCGAGTAATAGCAGCGATAGTTAGATTTTGTTTTGGAGGAGGTATCCCAGGGTTAAGCATATCATCTTTTATTTGGTATTTTCTCGTAAGTGGTAGGAACCAGTGTATCCTTTTTCCTATTTTCTTTCTCCACTAGTCTCAGTAACTGACTTAATATGGCCGAGAGGGCAAAGCTTAGACAACTCCTCAGGGACGAAGCGAGAGAGGAGGGACTGGAAGGAGAGGAAGCGAAAGCATTTGTCAGAGACGAACTCGAGAGATATGACGCGGAGAGAAAAGCAGCCGAAGCTAGAGAGCAGAGGAAGATGGATGAGGAAATGGAAATTCGCAGGATGCAACAGGAGGAAAAAGAGAAGGAGAGACAGCATGAGAAGGAGAGGGAGGAGAGAGAGGAAAGAGAGAAGGAGAGACAGCATTTGGAAAGAGAAAATGAGCAACGACGACAGCATGAGTTGGCTCTTAAGGCTCTAGAAGTCCAAAGTCTTGGTGCTGCCTCTACCTCCAGCAATGGAGAGTCTTCTCCTCATTCTTCCTTAACTGATCCTTCTAACACTCAATCTCTTCAACTCAACGCTATGTCCTTCACTCTTGAGTCTTTCCCTTGTCCTAATGAGAAGATTGACACATGGTTAGAAAAATTTGAGAAAATTGCAACTCTGTACGGTTTAGAGAGGTCGCGTTGGAACATGAAACTTTCCCAGGCTTTGAAAAGTTCTGCGTATGATGTTTACGCCAAACTGGAAAGCAGCCAACAAGACAACTATGATCTGTTGAAGAAAGCGTTACTGGAGCGCTTTGAAATGAACGCTCGCAAATTTTTGCAACTGTTTCGCAACAGCAGGAAAGAGAATTCCGAAACGTTTCAGCAGTTCTCGTCTCGTTTGAAGGGTTTTCTGACAAAGAGCCTAGAGCTCTCGCAGCTCCCCTCTACCTACGAAGGTCTTGAGGAATTTGTTTTAACAGAACAAATAAAGAACACATTGTCTGCAGATACCCGGAGATTTCTAGCTGAGCAGGGGGCAGAAAAACTTGAAGACATCTTAGAGAAGTCTGAACGTTATCAAAATGCGCTGGCTGAACTACCGGCCACAAAACGGAAACCGACAGAGGAGCATTTTCGAAAAAATAATCTAGATCAACCTTCTCATGCTTCTAACCCGAATAACCACCGAGAAACTGGACCTCAAAACCCCCCTCCTGAAAAATCCAAGTTCTACAAAAACAAGTACCCCAACCACAGTAAGCAGTCTGATCAACCCGACCGCCCTTCATGGCAGCGTGGTCAGAAAGTTCAAGGTGGCAAAGGGAGAACCCCTGCGCACGGGACAGACGATCAGAGTGAGCACACCGAGCCTAAACGCATCGGATGCTTACTAACAGTCTCGCAAGGCGGAATTATTGACAGTGATTCCCAACTTGTAGAGGGAGACAGACTCTCTACGCGAGGTACTGTTACATTGAACGGTTCTCAAACTTCTTGTTTATTTGACACGGGGTTTTCTTATGATTGCATTGTTGCCAGAAACCGGGTCAAACCCGGTCAAGAGACAGCAGAGACCGTCCAACTTTGTGGAGTTTCTAAGAGTGATGCACCTACAGCGCTTCCCATCGCATTGGTGGAGATCCACTCTGATTTTGTCAGAGGCATGATCAAAGCGGCTGTTATGAATGATCCCATCTACCCAGTCATACTTGGCGGTAGATACGTGTGTATTGGGAAACCGGAAGAGCCGATTGTGGCAGCAGTAACTACAAGAGGGCAAACCAAGAAGGAACCGGAGCCTGCGCCTAATTTGTTACCCATGGAACTTAAAGAAGCGCAACAAAAGGACCCTACTTTGGCACCCTGCTTTAGGAAACTGCCCATGGCTAAGGAACCCAGACAGCACGGGGATATTTTTTCTAAGGATGGCGTACTTTATCGCAGAACGGGCAAGCCTGACCAAGGTTACAACCAGCTCCTAGTACCGAAACAGTACAGAAGCCAAATCCTAGAAATGGGGCACTCTCTTCCCTTCAGCGGACATATGGGACAGAACGCCACAAACCAACGGATAACCACTCATTATTGGTGGCCAGGAGTAAATACTGATATTATGAGATATGTCAAATCCTGTGCTCAGTGCCAACGTGTGCCACCCAAGCAACGGGCACCCCCAGTCTCTTTGGGTGAAATGCCAATAGTGGGAACACCATTCGAACGGGTTGTGATCGACATTTTAGGGCCTTTCGAAAGGACTAAAAGAAGGAACAGGTTTATCCTGACCTTAGTCAATACATGCACTTTATGGACAGAAGCTATCCCGCTAACATGCGCAGATGCCAAGCTTGTCGCAGAAGCCCTCGTGCAAATTTTCACTCGGTTGGGATTCCCTCAGCAAGTGTTGACGGATAACGGATCTTCATACCGAAACCTGTTGATGGATGAGATCGTGAAGATCTTGAGGACCAAACACATCTACACAAAGCCTTATACTCCGGCTGGAAATGTGCTCGTGGAACGTGTTAATGGAAACCTCAACATGATGTTAAGTAGACTGGCACAAGTGAAACCTGAAGATTGGGATTGTTGCATTCCGGCAGCTTTATTTGGCTACAGAGAATCTCCTCATACTTCCACAGGATTTCCGCCAGCTACGCTTTTATTCGGCAGACCTATAAAGGGGCCGCTGGAAGCCTTACTTTGGTCGCTGACAGACCAGAAGGCTGACGAGACAGTTGTCTCAGCAAGTAAATATGTGTCGGATCTAAAAGGAAGGTTGAAACTAGGATGGGACCTAGCAACGACCAACTTTAAGCGAGCACGCACAAAGCACGCTAACCGATACAGGAAAGTCGCGAAAGAGAGAGAACTGGAAGCAGGAGAGAAAGTGTTGGTGTTACTCCCTACCGGAAACAACCAACTGAGGATCGGATGGCAAGGGCCGTTTACCGTCCTGAAAAAGATTTCTAAGGCTAACTACCAGATCACTATTCAAGGAAAAGAGAAGGTTTTCCATTTAAATCGTTTAAAGAGATACTTGGAAAGACCAGTGCCGACCTCCGACTATCTCCTGACGATCGCCAAAACTGACTAAGATGACGATAGCGGGAGGGAAATTCCACTGCAATCACAGGAAATCTTTGAAAAATGTCAGAAGCGACGACGCTCTTTCAAGCGCGCATGGGAGACATTCCAGAGAAAGGAAACTTTCGGAGTAGACTTGAGTAGGAATTGAAGAGAGATGGAGGGAGGAGATGAGATGGAAGAAGACAGACACCCCGAAGCTATGGATATAGGAAATTAATTCCATAACGTAGACATGGAGTGCTTCCATATCTTAAAGGGGGGACGTTCTGTCACGGAGAGTTATGTTCATTGAATTTTCTATATTTTCCTCTTTTTTTCTTCCACCCGTGTTCTCTAAATTATTGTCGCTTTTATTGTCGCTCTTTACCTTCTTCTGGTGTTTTTCGCATTCGTTCGTTGCGAAAAATATATTTCTTTCCCATCATCGTGTTTCTTTTTCATACTGACGAAAAACCTTATTGCGTCAGATGTCATTCGCGCAGTTTGACGAGAGGTGCGATTATGTCTCAGTCCATCTCAGACATAGGGCCGACCTATCGTATAGCATTTTCACCTGTCACAGCGTTTTTCAGGCCGGTTTCTCGGAAAGTGTGAATATCGCCCTCTGCATTCGCACCTGACATGAGCGCTCACGGTCCGATAGTTAGACGGAGGCGTGAACCGCGCCAGACGCATTAGCTCAGAGCAGACATTTGTCTGGGAGATTCGCAACTGACACGCGCACTCTCGGTCAGTAGGTGGCAGTTACGACATGCCCCAGGTGTTAAACGTAGTGTCAGAGACGGGAAGGGGGACTATTTCGGTTTGGCGAAATAAAGGTTACCTCTTTGTCTGGTAATAGATATAACCAGAGTTTGAAAACTTTATCTTCATTCTGACTCCTAAAATGTCGCAGTAGACAGATCGCTATGCTAGATTTAATATCTGTGTTTTGGCGAAGTCTGAGTTTCTTGGGCATTTGCCGAGTTCTAGACTACCATTAGATTGCAGTATTCTAGTTCATGGTTTAGTCTGTAGTTCTGTGTGACGGAGGTAAAATATTATATCTAGTATATCTAGTATTTTGCGAAATGTTTAAAGTGGTTAATCGTTTATGTATTTCCCTAGTTAGATTTGGTGCAGAGCGATTAATTTATAAGTCTGTATTATTTTCTAGTGACGCATACAGTGGAAAGCAGAATACATTATATTTCTAGCTTAACAAACATGTAGCCATAATGAATTTAATTTAACTGCTAACTACTCAGTCGAGTATATTTTTCTAAACAAACTTATAAATGCTAGATGCATCATGAGTGGTGACGGAAATACGCAGATATTCCTAATTCATGATGAGGGATTTTTTTTATATAACTTATTTCACGGGAAGCTTTAAATATAAGTCAAGCTAAAGGCTTGCCGTTTAAAATGTAAGATTATAACGAGTACATATTCTGTATAGTATATTATATGTTGTTTTTCTTCATTCAGTGAATACTGGGTTGAACCCAACTTGCCGGCGTTAAGTAAAGAGACATAATTGTGAGAAGCATAGACATTTCCTATCTTTAACCACGTGTGGTTTTTTCAAGTAACACTGGTCTGACAGTGCATGTGCCATCAGAGATAAACAGTAATACCAATCCCACTAACGGTTGCTAAAGACTAATGTTTATACTGGGCTTCTGAGCCAGTTTATATTTCTTCTCAAATTGAAATATACATGCTGCCTGGCGGCGAGAATAAATTTTAAGAAATACCATTAACATTTCCGACATTATCGAAAGAGTGGATAGTGAACCAAGACTATCTGTTGAGAGCAGTTGTCCACTGGTCAACTTTTTCCAAAGTAAGGGAATCCTCGTGTTTTAGACTCTGTGTGCCCGTTTAAAATCGCTTACCCAAACTGATTCAAGTGACATTAACAGTAAATCTAAAATTTAAACTGGTAAAGTGAACGCTCCCCGAAGACAGTGGAAGAAACCTGTATTTGCAGAGCTGGGATTCGCTTTATCCAAAGAATCCAGATTCACTGTAGAGAAGTGTCCTAAGGTTGCGCCAGACGGTGGTCAACATCAAGTTTTTTTAGGTAAGCATGAAAGCCAGGGTACCCTGATGAAAGAACCGAGTGAAAGTGACGGAAGGATGTTCGTTGTTTAATGCACTGACTTTGTAATTTTTCCTTATGAAAGACTTGCTGCTTAATTTAATTGTTCCTTTAGAGTAGATACTGCTGTCATAAGTCAGTTCTTACCTTCAAGAAAAGGGGACAATATTAGACCCTAACCATATGCATCTATAACTCTTTGGGCCATCATCTGTCATCTTAACGGGGCTGTGGGCTAAACCTAGAGTTAAGATCATAACGGGGCTATCATCCTTGTAGCATTTTCTTGAATTTTATGACTATTTGTATATGTTTTCCTTGATGTGTTTTTTTAGGTGTTATGAGAAGATTTTGTAGATGATAATTAAAATCCCTCTTGAACTAAATCAGTGCGTTGGTCAGCTCGTTCTAGTATATATATATTCATTGTTATAGACTTCCCACGTCTGTGTGTTTAACTGTCGTCACGTGTATGTGCGAGCCCGTGAGTAGATAGAAATATATGTAATATATATATCTGTGTTTAGACTGTCTGACGCCTTAAAAGCTGTCGTAAAGGATAGGTGAAAGAGAGAAGATTTCCTCGATTTTTCAGAGACAGCCTCTATATCACAGTCTATCATCTCACTTGTGGAAATTCTATTTCTTTTTACTAACTCTCACTGTGTCTATTACCTAATCTAACCTATTCAGAAGGGACCAACCCAAGTCTTAATTCTCCTATCTAAAAATCTACGACAGCGCCTTCAATAGATTATCTAACTTTTGGAAATTACGATAATTGAATATACATACCAAGCTTCGTCTGTTTAATTCAAATGTTATCTCAGTGTTAACATACTGCTGTGAGAGTTGGAATATAACAAAATCATTGGAGAACAAGCTGAATACGTTCGAGAACAAATGTCTTAGAAAACTCATGAACATCAGTTGGAAAGAATTCAAGACTAATCGACAAATAAGAGAAGACTCTAGGCAGAAATATGTCTCCAACTATATAAGGAAAAGACGATGGTCATATATCGGTCATGTCCTACGAATGCAAAACAACAAAATACCATTGCAGGCACTCACTTGGCTTCCTGGGGGTAAGAGGAAAGAAGGAAGACCAAAAGAAACACTTAGAAAACAATAATAAGAGAAGGAAGAATGTTGGGATTAAACAATGTGCAAGATCTAAGAGGAGTGTACAACCTGGGGAGCACTGGTTTCTGCCTTATGCGCCGTGTTTGGTTCTTAAAGAATTTATTATTATTATTATTACTATATGTAGTGATGGAAGATCAAGTAAAGAAATCAAGACAAAACTCGAGATGGCCTCAGCTGCCATGACAAGGCTGAATGTAATCTGAAAAAGTAACATCAGTTTTCCTGTGAAGATCAAATTATACAAATCACTTGTATTATCTATTCTCTTGTATGGGTGTGAGGGCTGGACACTCACTGCAGATACGGAGCAAAGGATTCAGGCTTTCGAGCATAAATGTTATAGAAGAATTTTGCGCATTTGCTATAAAGAGCACAAAACAAATGTCTATGTTAGAGAGAAAATAAACACCTATGCAGGCCACCAAGAACCACTTTTGTCAGTAGTGAAAGCTTGTCTGGTTTGGGCATGTAACTCGTCATGACTCCCTTTCGAAAACGATCCTCCAGGAAACAGTCGAAGGTAAACGGAAAAGAGGAAGGCAAAGAAAATCCTGGGCTGATAACATCAAAGAATGGGCAGGACACGGTTTTTCCACACTTGTACGCATTGCTGAGGATAGAGAGCAGTGGAGGACCCTGTCTGCTAATGCTTCCACCATGGCACCCCTACGACCCATGATGGGTTACGGGTTGAGATGAGATGATGGACACTATGCAGCTTGGAATTCCATAAGCTCTCAGTATTTCCCATAGACTGTCTCTATGTATACTGCCAAAAGCCTTTTTATATCAAACAAATTAATGCACAGCTGTCTCTGTCATTCTGAGCACTGCTCTATAGTGTTCCTGGGGGTAAATATATAATCTGCACATCTTCTGTTCTTATAAATGCAGATTGTTCTTTCCTCAGTTTGTGATCTACTGCTTTTGAAATTTTCTGTATAATTATCCTGCCTAGTATTTTGCTGGGAACTGAGAGAAGAATGATTCCTCTCCAATTGTTGCAGTCTGCAAGGTCGCCCTTTTTGGGCAATTTGACAATTATTCCTTTGTTCCACTCTGTTGGTGTTGTCCCTGTTTTCCAGACTTGTGCAAATAGTGGTTCTAATAGTTCTGCTACTCGCTCTGGGTCTTCTTAAGTAGCTCTGCTTTTAAGTTATCATTGCCAGGAGCTTTTCCATTCTTTAACCCTTTGATTGCCGTGATGATTTCTTCCTTTCGTGGAATGTCTGTATTAACATCTAGATCGTTTTCAGCCTTCGGAACATTCAACTGTATCTCTGGTGGTTCTTTGTTCAGTCTGCCCATTTGTTTTCCTGTCCATTTGCTGGTGATGAGATTGTCTTGCTTATCTCTTATCATGTAATATTGTTTGCGCTTCGTTTTCCGCTGATGGTTTTAGTTATTTTATATACTGTGTTTTGTTCATTTCTCAGTGCTGACTCTTCTGCCTTGGAAGATCTTCTAGGAATTTCCTTTTGTTGGCTCAGGTTTGGCGTTTAACTTCCTTGTCCATCTGACTGTACTGTTCGCTATTTAATTGCTTTAACCTGGGGGACTTCGCTTCTGTTTTCTTTCTGTTCATTTCCTTTCTCATTGCTATGGTGTTTAATGTTTCTGGTGTTATCCACTCTTGCTTCTTCCTTTCCTGGAATCCCAAGCATGATTTGCTGCTTCCCTTATACATTGTTGAAATGGTATTGAATTTCTGGTCAATATCATCTGTCGATGTCTTTTCCTGGCTTTTGACAATTTGATATCGTTTCTTTTCTGGGATGAGGGTCCTTCAATTGGCTGATGTCATACCTTTTCTGTGTAGTTACAATTGGTCCCGCAGTTCTGAGTTTCACCTTCAGTTTTGCTTCTCATATGTGGTGATCACTTCCCACATCTGCACCTCTTCTTACTTTCACATCTTGTAATGAATGTCTCTATCTACCATTAATGTGGTCTATCTGGTTCTGTCCCGGCCATTCGGTGATTCCCATGTTAATTTGTGAATTTCTTTGTGTGGGAAAAGTGTTCCTCCAATGGCCAGGTTGATAATGCTACAGAAACTTATTAATTTATCCACATTCTTGTTTACTGTTCCACTGCCGCATTTCCCCATTACTCTATCATTAAATGTATTGTGTTCTGGGAATTAAAAAGGATATTACTCGTATTATGGACTTTGTAGGTGATTTTACAATCTTTGCTGCAAAAAAAAAAAAAAGCCGAAAAAGAAGCTTGCCTAGAAAATGTTATAAGTAAACTATAAACTGTGGAATTATTATAGTAATATATAATTTTGAATTTCTAGTTTCATTATTTTTCTGTCTCTGAATCTTTTGTATTTTATTGTTGAAGAATTCTTTATAAATGGTCTGCGCATACAGATCCGAATGGGAAATCCAGCACTGACGTCATTAATTTATTTAAAACACTCATCGAGCTAGGGAAATTAGATGTTTGAATTTTTAATTGCTACATATTGAAACTAAGAAATATTCAATGTTGTCTTCGAGTTCTAAATATATGAATTACCGTGCCCTAGAATTTCTAATCGTTCTTACCGAAAGAGGCAACACTAAGAATGGCGTTACTAAGATTCTTTTTACGATTTCAGATGACCTCGCATTTAAATCTTTCTCAAGTATTGACTCATTAAACATTGCTTGTCAACTGATACAGTAACTTTTATGTAATTTTATATTTTGACATTTTAGTATCCCGGATTATATTCTCAGTGGAAATGTAATATGGTATAGTTATTTCTAAACTGAAATTTGCAGTAGTTCTGCCGTGTCACTTTGAAAATTGTAGAGCATCAAACATTCAACCATCCAATAGTTATCGTTGTTTCTGGGAATATTATGTTAGGCGGGAGGGAGGGGTGGGGAAGGGTGGGAAGGGGGAAACCTTAGTAGAGGTAACTCTTGTTCTGACTGCTGTAATTATAGTTCTGGAATGTAAGCGCAGTCTCCCAGTGTATTTTAAATTCAAAACTGTCCACACTCTAATATGCCGCCACACGTAACTACAAAGCAGAATAATAGAAAAGAGAAAACAGAACACTGGAATAAAAACCCAGCTCCTTGGTGGACAAACAAATGTACAGAAAAAACTTAAGTAAGAAAACAAGCACGACAAAAATATAGAAGAAATAGAACCGAAGACAACTAGGAACAGTAAAAGAGAATAAGAAATGAAACAAATAAAATAATACTGCAAGAAAAGGAAAGGTAAAAAAGGTAGTCCCATAGCAGATACTGCCGTAGGAGAGTGAAGTGTTAGAGACTTGGCTATATTAGGTTCAGCATCGAGAGGTGGGGGGTGACCAGCTCCCTTCCTCGCTGCCTTCACTAACTCAAGCACAAAGTCAGGTACTGATTTACAGCTGGGTAGACTGAAGCGTCTCGATACCGTTAATCTATTCCGGCACCTTTGTCGCGAGTGATCAGCGCTCTAACCACTCTGCCAATCGGACGCTCAAGAAATGGAAGCTTACTGGAAAACCTTAATCCAAGCACGCATTCAGTTACAGTGGTGTAGAAAAGATTAAAAACTCTTAAAGGGAATCAAACACGAACAGCAATGCCTACTATCAAAGTTCCAGAACGGGCAGGATCAGACAAACAAAGAGAAAATACACTAGCAAAATACTTCCATAATGTAAGTGCCAGGGAAAACCTGGGACAGAAAGAAATACGTAAAAAAGAGGAAAACTCATAACAGAGCAAAGAAAAAAACGAACTAAATGATGTACGGAAGGAATTACATCTAAACTCTGAAATTGTGGTAGAGGAAGTAGAGAAGTAATAAATGAGAATAATAATTCAGCATCGGGACACGACATTCTAAGCTACGAAATCCTTACAAACGAAACCAAAATACACCATAGAAATAATTACTTCTCTATACAACATTATTTGAATAAAAGGTAAAATACCGTAGGACTGGAAATAACAATACAAAAACCAGATAAAGTGGCCCAGTATGCAAGCTCCTACAGACCAACAAAATTAATATCTCAAATAGGGAAAATAATTGAAACTATGGTGAGCAGTACACTATAATACGTCATGGAAAAGAACGATCTTTACAGCCCAACCCAATCTGGGTTTAGGTAAAACAGAAGCTCTATGGACCAACTTCTCAGACTTAGAACATCAGGTAATATCAGGATTTAAAAGGAATGCAAAAAGAGTAGCAGTATTCTTAGATGCAGTAAGAGCATACGATGACTGCTGGAGGAGATGGCAAGTTATATAAGTTAACAAGATAAGCCTAACAGGAAAAATGCACAGCTATATACAAAACATGACACAGACTTTACAGTAAAGATTGTTAAATCAGAGCTATACGAGCAACATAATGGCATCCCTCAAGGCTCTGTATTAACCCCCTTGATTATTTTCTATTAGGGTTAATGACTTAGGAGAGAAATTCAGCCACAGAAGATGAAACTGTCATAATTTGCAGACGATGCAGCTATTGGGAGTACAGGGAAAATCCTTCCCAGATTATTTAAAAGTATCAGTTGCGAGTCAGAGCAACCTAGGATCATGGAAGAGGATACATTACAGACACCATAGACACTAAACAGTACCACAACAAAAAGCAGATAAATTACAGCCTGGAAAGAGCCAACACACACAGAAAGAAATAACCAATGTAATATGCTATATAGACTGATAAACACTATATATCCTACTTGTAATCCACACGAGGTTGAACGTGGTATCCCGTGCACATGACAAACACCAGTTTCAAGTGCACGATTTAAAAACCAAACCAATTCATTGGATGCACTTTGATTATAGTAAAGGAAGGAACATGTATTCTTTGTTCATTATTGTACTTGTGATAACTATATCAAGTATATGCATTTTGACGACTCCTGCCATCGGGCAGCGTCGGGTAGTTAAATTCAGGACGTTCATTAAAATGACAGCAAGTATACTTTTATCTGTCGTTGTATATAAACTGTTGCTTTAAACATTTTTTTTCCAGGCTGATGTGTCATTACATTGAACGACTTCTGTTAAGTAACACGTGAATTCCACGTCTTGAAGAAACAGAATTGTACTACTTCTTATAAGATCTTAAGTGAATCTTTCAGAAACTTTGACACAAGGGCTGTCAGAGCAACAAGGATGATAGATACATTAAACCTGTCCGATACAGAAGACTCTTCCGCAGATGACGTCGTTGTAGATGACCAGACAATATTAATATATAAATGGATTGTCTTTAGTATAGGGTGTCAGATAATTAACATCTTTGGCATCGTTACGAATGTTATCAATATTATCTGCTTCATCAGTCAAGGTTTCAAGGAGCCAGTCAACATCAGTCTATTGGGTATGTGTGACATTTGAATATGATCTATGTGTTCGAATTTCTGGAATCGTTTGTTTATGTACAAGAACTGGAAAAAGGGGAAGGGGTCGACCTAGACGACGGTGGACCCAGGACATCACAGAGAGTCTGAACTTGTGAATAAAGAAAGAAAAAAATATTCTACCATCAGATATAAAAACAACAATAAATGTATTTAAAAAAAAATGCTACATGGACTATCACTTAGGGAAATTCATCATCAGCTGCCATCTCCACAACGAAGGTTGGCTGTAATGGATCCCCAACGTCTTGTGTCTCTTGTCTTGGTGGTGCACTCTGATAGGCTCTTTCCTGTCCATCTCTTGGTGTTATCTTCCCACTTATAGCGCTGTCTTCCCCTTGCACGTTTGCCTTCAACTCTCCCTTCTATAATGGTCTTCTGCATGGTGTTATGCCTTGCAAAGGTGTTATATATAAAGACTGATGTCTTCATGTCATTTGGTATATTTTCTGTATTATATATTTATATCGTTGCATAGATCTGTGATTGTATCTATACCAAAGCTCTCCAGGGCTTCTATCATTTCAATTTTCATGTTGTCCGTGCCTGCTGATTTTCCTTTTTGTATAATATGTATTACATTCTCTACTTCTGATCTGAGAATTTTTGGGCCATCTTTAGAATCTGGTGATGGTTTTTTACCTCTGTTGTCCTCCAATATTTCTTTTACGTACTCTGCTTATCGGTTTGTTATGTCTTTCTCATCAAGTAAGATTACCCCGTTTTTTTTCTTGATACAGCCTCCTCCTTGGGCAAACCGCGACATATTTGATAATTTCTTTATTTCTTCATGCATATCTCTTGTCATGTGCTTTGCTTCCATGTCTTCTATTTCCTTGCAACTTGTTTCTATCCACGGTTCTTTTGCTTGTCTACACTTAGTACGTATGTCGTTGTCTTTTGTTTTATATTCTGGAGTGTTTTTTGCTCTCTTTCTTTCTGCCATTTTATTCAAGATATCATTCTGTCATCCACATTTGATTTTTCTTAGGCTCCTTTTTAGTTAAATTTGCATGAGTGAAGTAGGAGCAATCTTACTCAAGGGAATGTCCATCCCTAGTACACAAAGACTGAGACGGCGAGTGAGGCGGAGAAATCTAAAAAGTTCAACAGCTAACAAAGCGAAACAGCAAAGTGTGTGGCGCACTAGAGGCGTGTCGGATATAGAAAAAGACAACGGCTAGCCACCCTGGAAGAGATTGGGTCCTTACCACGTACGTCCTAATGAATGTAAGGGAATCGCAACAAAAAGATAAGAAACGATATGTAGAGAACGCTTGGTCTCCTGGCGAGAAATCTACTGTACATAGCAACAGAGAAGAGGCAACTACTCTAATGAGTAAGGAAGTACATAATGACGAGTGTTCCTAAAATTCTTTTGAAAGGGAGCATTCTGAGAAAGGCCACCTTAAAACTAGTAGGAGGAGCCTAAAAATAGGAACATGGAACGTTAGAACGGAGGAGGAAAGCTAGATAATTTTATTTGGGGGGCAACAAATTTGAAACTTGATATACTGGGAGTTGCAGAGGCAAGATTATTGGATACAGGCTACATAAAAAGAGATTAATACACGCTTATACACCCAGGTGGAGAAAAATACGAAAGAGGAGTAGGAATGTTAATAAAGAACGAATTAGAAAAATATGTAAGTGGATACTGACACACAATGACAGAATGATGTTACTGAAAATGAGAGTAAAGCTATTTGACAAACTAAATCAACAGTGAAGAAGAAATAGAGGAATACTATGAAGAGCTACAACACACACTTAAACCAGTAAAATCTACAGATGTGTTGGTAGTAATGGGTGATATGAATGAAAAAATAGGAACAGGAAAATGCAGGAAAATAGTAGGACATTATGGATTAGGGAAATGAACTGATAGAGGAGACAGACATATCCAGTTATGTGAAGAAAACAAACTGGTTATATGTACTACGTTTTTTAAGGTATTTTTAATAATTTTAGGGATATTCTTGTGCATAGTCTCTTGAGACAAACTAGTCCTTCTCACTTTGGTACGAAACCGTGCCAACGCCGCATATGTAAGACCTGTCCTTGTGTACTCCAAACGCAGTCTGTCTCCTTTCCGAACCGCTAATTTGCCATTAGGGAGTCTTTAACGTGCGAATCCAGAAACCTGATTTATGCTATCATCTGCAAGAGGTGTGACATGACCTATATTGGTGAAACTGGCAGACGTTAGGCAGACAGGTTTCGGGAGCACTTGAAGGACATCCATCATGGCAAACATTTACCGGTGGCCCTTCACTTTAACAGCTCTGACCATTCAGGTAGCTCTGACATTCATGTCACTGCCCTCCGTTCATGTGTCAGCGACGACCGAGCTCGCTTCTCGTTGGAGAATCGTCTCATATTTCAATTTGTCGTTTTCCTGCTGGCATTAATGTTCAGCATCATTTTGCATAATTCTGGTGGCTTCTGTCGTTATTTTCCTATCTATCCTGGTTTTTGCTTTGGTTTGTTTCGTTTCCTCAATTATCTCTTCTTAGCCGGCACCAGCTCCTACGTCACTTCCGCATGACGCCTTATTTTGTCAGCCATTTTGGATGTTTCTTTCTTTGATCCAGTTAAGTGATTTTTTTACTCATTTTATAGTTTGGTTCATTTCTGTCTTCGTTTCGTTGATTATTTACTTTCTTGTTTCGACATGTGTTTCTGGTTTCACGATTTTCTTGCATTATTACTGTTATCAATTCGATCATCACCGTCATTTCATCTGCTTGTATCGCTCATTTGACGTTTTCCGCATCATCATAGATCTTTGCAGTACCTATATGTAGTTCTTGTCCTTGTCACCTGTTCGTAACTGTGGCTGACGAAGGGTAAAAACCAAAACGTCCCTTGTCTCATGTGTACCGTTTATTTGTAAAACTGATTTCATACCGTATTATTTTTTAATTTTTAACTTTTTTTAAATACCACTCAAGGAAACTATACACATGGAAAAGACCGGCGATGTAACAAAAAACCAAATTGACTTTATCATGATAAAACATAGATTTAAGAAAAGTGTCACAAGCACAAAGACACATCCTGGAGCTGACATAAATTCAGATCACAATCCGGTCGTCATCAAAGTAAATATAAAGCTAAAAAGAGCAGGAAACAGAAGAAAGGTGGAACCCCAGATAGAAATATCAGCACTGAAACAACCAGAGAACCCCCCCCCCCCCACCATTCCCCCCCCCCCACCCCCCAAAGTAGCTGCAAAATGGGAATGTTTAAAAAAAAGCATACAATCAGCACATAAAAATTTACCTGAAAAGGAGCCTAAGAAAAATCTAATTCGGGGAAATTACAGTGTGATAAAAATTAACAACATGAAATACATACGTACTGCGCAGGCTTACAATGGGAGAGAGGAGAGGGGGGGGGGGGGCATTATAAGACCTCACAGTAACATTGAAGAAGTCCTAGGACCGGCTCTGTTTGTCATATACGACGGCAAAAAAATAGATATATATATGCAGACCGAAAGGTATTTTTTTAAATTTTGACACGTTCCTTAATATAACAGACGGATTATATGTATAGGGTGAACGGAGCGCGTCAAACCAACACGAGGCAATTAAAACTAAAGCTGATAGAATAGTCTGGCGCTCTCTCTTCCAAACCTCTACACCTCACGGTAGAAGGGGAACGACTAAGTAAGTAAGTAAGTAAAACTAAAACATTACTAGAAACATACCTTTATGTGTGCAATATTTATTTGTTTATTTACTGGTTACAGGTCTCTGGTTTCCCCTCTTAATTTGTTTAAACGTTCAAGCAATGGTAATCAGCTTTGGCTGGTGTTATGAACCTTTTGTGCATCACATAATTTTATTGTTAATCAGAATCGACGTCATTGCACTCCGGGCAAACCCATAGGTGCTCAGTCTCCCTCATCAAAAGTCGAATGGTATGAATACTAATTGTTCCTGTTGCGCACTGGTTGTATACACGCAAGATGCGTCCTCTCAAACGTCCATCCCTGCTGGTCTTACATTTGATACCAACTTCCAGCAGTCTTACCCCTGATGATTTATTGATTGCAGTGTCATTCTCTAATGGGCGAACATGAATTGCCCTCAGTATTTATCTCTTATCCATGTCCAATGCATCTCGTGCGGATGCCCTTGAAGCTAGTCTGCCAGCACTTTCATTGCCGCGTACCCCTGTTTGACCAGGACAGTCACTCCATATTAGTCCATGAAGATTCGATGCTTCTACAGAAGTTTTCCATTCATGTCGGAGCCATCCATTTTGAGCTTTTCGAAGCATGTATTGTGAGTCTGATACAGTAACTGCTTTTGTTAATAAAGTCACAGACAGCCATCACAAGGCAGCAGTAACTGCCTCTACTTCCATTCTCATGATGGAGGTTGTTATCATGTAAGCCCCGCTATGTTCTTGGCACCACATAGTGTCTTGTATTTGACAGATATGTGATGCACAAAAACGCCAATAACAGTTGGATTATAGACGTCCTGGTTCACCCAAGCCATACATGTCATCGTGAGACAGATATATTTAAGATTGGGTATTGGCAGTCTATGTTAGGCGTTCCGGTTAGAACCTCGACGCCAACAACGTCATGAAAAGAGAGAATGATAACATGAGCTGATGAGAGCTAAATTACGGACATAACACCACAGACAAATCGTTTTAAAACGAGCGGGAAAATTCGCATGTAATGAGCTGTGAACTCTGTTTGATATCTTGTCTACAAAGTCACTGACACACCGTGACAGTGATATCCTGCTGCCTTGTGGCATGTGATAAAGCACCGCATTGTTTCAATTTCATTATATATGAATATCAGGGGCTCAGATGTACGAAAAAAAAATGAAATAATAATCAAAACTTGCAAACATAGGAACAAAAGATAAGTTCAAACTAATGTCTCGGTCAAATCTGAAATCAAAAGAAATCCCATCGCTATTCCTTGATGCAATTCAGGCAACATTGACATATGTACTGGGGTTCATTGCTAAAGAAATAAGTAAAAATACGAAAGGCATATAAGGAAAACAGGCGCTAAAAGAAACACGCAAAATGGTCATAAACTGTAAAGAACAAGAAGGAGTTTAAATAGAATGAACTACAGTTTGAACAAACCGACAAAGCTGCAAAGATACACTTGAAGGAAAAACATACCATAATTGGACAAAGACACAACCACCACCGAAAGTCTTGAAAGAACAGACCATTAACTACAAAGAAAAAGTTTTGCCTAATGGCTGGAATATTTTAAATAGGTTATTAATAACAGTCAGTAGATACAGAAAACCAACTTAAATCAGCAAAGGTAACTGTAACAGTCAGTTGTAACAGATTAGTATAGCCCCATCAACTGGGCACCTGATGTAACACTCTGTTTTGCCGACTGTTTATTACCAGATGTTAAAGTCTGTTTGCTCGTGTGAATTCTGGTATATGTACCGTGTTGAAGTGTCACTGAGTAGGCGTGTCGTTGATCACCAGGACAGTGTAACATGGACGTGAATCTAGGTCACCAGCGTGAGGCACTGCCAGGATGTAGTGCAGTCACTCACACAAACAGCATACATGTTTTCTCAGGTGTGTAGAACAAATGATAAGATGTTGTAGTGAGTAATGGTGTGTGTATACAGCAGATCGAGAACACGAAGTCGTATAGGCTCTTATTTAGGAACACACACACTCACTCCTCCACACGTAGAAGTCATAGATGTGGTTAATGCAGATAACTTTCTCTTCAACATTTATTACAGCAATAATACGTTGACGGACAACACAGTCAGTAGAACAAGGAACATGGACATTTCATGTGTAGTAATGCATATAACCATCGAGCATAATCAACCCTGCATAGCCTGTATGTATGATGCTAGTAACGTTGGCTTGATAATATATATATTCATACTGTAGCTCAGAGCCCCTGACTAAACGCGTCAGGTAGTCTTGTGACAAATATAGTTGCTTAATATCGAAGTCTGTGAACTTGTTGATAAAGTCAAGACTTCATCTGGCTTCTCCCGCCAGACACTTCTTCTTCTGCTCAAAGATATAGGCCGTAATGGCGGGCCTCATAATGATTGATGAACAACTGTGTATTTTCATAGGCAGGCATTATCCTCCATACCAAAACATACCGCCATAATGCGGGTTTCATATAAATATACGTTCATTGTGCTTCTGTAAAGTAATTCGACGAATAGACTTAGTTAGCTATGTCAAGCACACATAATGGACTCTGGATCTCAAGAATCGTGAGTGCTACTCACAGGTTCATACTAAATGTTCTGCAATCTTAGCATAATAATAAAGTTTATTTTACATTGGACAGAATCCGAGAAATACACAAATAATCACTGTTGTCATTCTAGACGAACAGAATAACTCTGGGGAGAATCATTGAAATCACAGTTACACTGAAGACTCTCTTTCCCCCAGATAATGCAGAGAAGAAACAACGGACATCTTGTCCGGTCAGAAAACCAGCTCATCACACCCCGACGGAAGTTTTCTCGGTTCGCGCTAAACACTAGCGCATGCGTAGACAGAACAGATTTGAGAACAGTAAACCGGCCCTCTTAAGACAGATCAACCACAAAGAATAAACACAGGGAAGATAACCCCAAATCAACCTGTCCCAGAGAGTTAACATACAGTTCTCTAACTTCGATCGTCAAAAGTATTAATAGATTTACGTCTTATGAAACCGTCAAAAATGACAGCAACAGTAACTAAATATAAACAGAAATCTATCCACTGAGCTAAAGATCGTATTGGTGTCTGAGGTACAATTCACGAAAAATACTATCGAAGAGTCAGGATTTGATGAAATACCTCATAGTTTATGAAAAACTGCACATCTTGCACAACATAGATGTAATACCACCACGTGAGCAAATCTCGAAATAGACGGAGGGAATTATCTGTGCAAAAACTAATAGAAATAAGTAGAAACATTCTGATACTAGAACTTAAAAAAAAAAGGATTCATGGAACACTGTGAGGGGAACAAACAAAGATTTCGAAAGTGAAGATCGTGCATAGACCAAATAAAAAAGGTAAAGGAACCCGTTACACGCCCATTTAGGCATATTGGGAATATGGTGTTAGGCCCATATTATCTTGACCGTCGGCACACGAGGGGTGATGTGGTCGGCATCACGCCGGCCGCCTTAACCTTCCCAGAGTAGCTCTGGTACCCATTTGGGGCTGGGTCGACCCAGGAGCCGTTTGTGGCCTAAAAATTTTTCCGCCTCATCTGGGGATCGAACCATAGACCACTGCGCTAGGAAGCCAGTGGCATAGACCAAATAGCACAACTTAAATGCATCACAGAGCAGTCAAGATGAGTTATAATAAAATGCTCTTTTCATAAATGATTGCAGTTTTTAATTTAAAGTGCACTGGCTTCATTCATAACCCTCCACTCCTAAAGGAGCATAGGCCTTCAACAAACACATACGAAGTCCTCCTGTCACGTGCCGTCAACTCGAGTTCTCTCCACGTTCTCCTCATCATTTTCACCTCTGTTTACAGCTCTCTTCTCCATGTGCTTCTTGGTCTACTACTGCCTCTCTTGTCCTGGGGGTTCCAGAACAAGGACTGCCTTGTAATGCTATCAACAGGTTTTCTCAGTGTGTGTCCTATCCATCTCTTGTTCCATTGGCACTTGTCTAGTTCTTATCCTCAGTTCCACGTTGATAACCTTGTCATACCATTTTAATCCCTTTATTCTACGCAAGCACCCATTTATGAAAGTCTGTAGCTTTTTGATTGTTGTCTTTGTTGTTCTCCATATCTCAGAGCCATGCAATAGGACTGACTTCACATTTGAGTTGAAGATTCTTATTTTCGTGTTGGATCCGATTTCTCTTGATCTCCATATATTGTCCAATGCAATGAAAGCTCCTCTTGCTTTTTGTATTCTTAGTTTGATATCACCGTCTGTCCCTCCAACTTTGTCTATATTGCTGCCAAGATATGTGTACGATTCTACATCTTGTATTGGTGTTTCTTCAAGTTCAACCCTGTTATCATTTCCTGCATTTATTCTCATTATTTTTGTCTTGTCCCTGTGTTTTTTTTTAAGACCAAATTGCTGTGACCTCTCATCGAGTGTTTTCAATTTGTCCTGCATCTGATTACGGTTATGGGAAAGAAGAGCCAAGTCATCAGCAAAATTCAGATCATCCAACTGCTTTGTCAGGGTCCACTGGATTCCTTTTATGTTGTGTGTCGTCGATGATCTCATAACCCAGTCTATTGCTAGTAAGAAAAGAAATGGAGACAAGAGGCATCCCTGTCACATTCCTGTTCTTATCCCAAACGGTTCTGTAAGCTGTCCTTCGTGAAGAACACTGCATGTCATGTCTTCATATGTTTTCTTTATTAAATTAATGATCTTCAGGGGAACTCCATAATGTCTCATCAATTTCCAAAGTGATTCTCTGTCTACATTGTCAAATGCCTTTTCGTCCTCCAAAAATCCGATGTACAGTGGTGAATTCCATTCCAGACTTTGTTCAACTATTATTCTCAAAGTGGCTATCTTGTCTGTACATGATCTGTTTTGTCGAAAACCTGCTTGTTCATCTCTCATTTTCTTGTCTATGGACTCTTTTAATCTCTCAAGAAGCATTCTGTTTAATACTTTTCCTGGCACTGATAGTAACATTATTCCTCTATAATTTGTGCACTCTTGTAAATTTCTCTTTTTAGGCAACTTAACCAGATATCCTTCCTTCCATTCTGCTGGTATCTCTTACTTTTCCCAGACTTTACCAAGTAATTTATATAACATCTCTGTAGCCGTGTCGATGTCTGCTTTGATGGTCTCTGCTGGAATGCTATCAGGTCCAGACGCTTTTCCATCTCTTAGAAACTTTATGGCTTTCTTTATTTCTTCCTTTGTTGGTCTTTCACCATTAATTTGTAGCTCTTCTTCTGCTGGCTGGATGTCCGGGGCGTTTTGTGGAGCTGGTCTGTTGAGAAGGTCCTCAAAATATTCTGTCCACCTCTTCATTTGCTCTTGTATATTGCTGAGCAGTTTTCCCTTCTTGTAATGAGGCAACTTGTTTGCTTGTATTTCCCTGTTAGCTTCTTTGTGCTGCTATACAGTTCTCTCATTTTTCTTTTGGCTGCAGCATCTTCTGCCTCTCTTGTCAACTCCTCAATACACTTCCTCTTGTCTCTTTTAATACTTCTTTTTACTTCTTTGTTTGCTTCTGTGTACACTTCTTGAGCCTTGGCTTTGGGACTTCTTGTTTTGCTTGTGTTTAAATCTGCTTTCTTGTTTTTTCTGTCTTTTATCTTATTGATTGTTTCTGTTGTTATCCGTGCTTTTTGTTGTCGTTCACTTTTCCCAAGTAATTCTTCACATGTCTTCTTCCATACCGTTTTGATTTGCTGCCAATAGTCTTCTGTATTCTCTACATCTTCCAGCTGTTGGAGCACTTGGGATTTGTTGGATATTGTGACCGCAAATTTGTCTCTTGCTTCTTGATTTCTTAGATGTCCTTTATTAAATTGTTGTCTATAATTTTGCATTGTTGCATAAATCTTGAGTTTCATTTTTACTTTGGCTATCAGAAGGTGGTGATCTGATGCCACATCTGCTGCTCTATATGCCTTTACATCCTGCAATGATGATCTAAACTTCTTGTTTATGCATATATGATCAATCTGATTATTTGTTCTATGGTCTGGTGATATCCATGTTGCCTTGTGTATTTTCTTACGTGGAAACATGCTTCCTCCTATAGCCAGTTGATTTGAAGCACATAAGTTTGAGAAAAGTTCCCCATTTTCATTCATTATTTCTAGCCTATGTTTTCCCATGACTTTTTCAAATCAAGTGTTGACTGTACCTATCTTTGCATTCATGTCACCCATCAAAATTGTGATGTCTCTTCTTTTTACTGCACTGGCTTAATGTACATCAATTATAAATGAAAACAAAAACGCAATCCACATATAATGTACATGTGGCCGTGTCATGAATTCTGATTCACAACACGTCATTCATGCCAAAATGGTACGCCACAACAGTGTATGTTAGACGGACCAATGAAAAGGCATCCTTATGCATATTGTTTACAAACATATTAGGCTAACATGGCTGGACCAAATCTGTGTAACCTTGTTAGAATTGAAGGTAAACTACAGAATTATGAGCGAAGTACCGCATGGAAGAGGTCAGTAGTTTTAGAATAGGACTGTTCCTTTGTAGGAATGTGCCAAGACTTCCACGAAAAGCATCATACTAATGGAGAAATCTCGAATGGAATGCATCGGGACATCAGGCAAGTAGAAAATGTTGCTGTTTAGGCGACGCTTATGAAAAGTTGGACGTAGGAAAGGAAAAGACAATTATCTAGCAAGATAAAGAATAATCCAGGGCGTACTTTAAGCCTAAGATAAAGGAAATCGCTCCAGGAATAAATAAGATGTTTAGATTTCTAATTTTCCATAAATGCACATCTCGACAAAATTATGCCTGTATTTGAGAATGCAACACACTTCAGCCTTATTGCCGTGACCTATGTAAAGACTTGTGTAACTGTGTTTTAAACCACTGTGTAATTATTGGAGGCATTACAAGCCTGTGTATATTCAGATAAATTGAGAATGAAAGCGGAAAGTGTGTTCATAGTTTTAGAAAAGCATTTAAAGAATTATTTCTTGAAGGAATGGAACACACAACAGGAACAAAGGATAGGATGAAAGGAATTGCATTACTGTATTGATTAAGATATTACATAGTATTTTCCATAAGACCTAATAACTGTATGGAGGCGAATCATGGACATATAGCTATAACCAAGTAATTGGAGAAAGATTATATTCACAGCGAACTAGATTGTGTTATTACTGATTTATTATGCCCTGTGCGTCTATCTGCACACTGTCTGAAACTGTCTCGCATCCCCTACATCTGTGATAGAGAGACAGAGATAGACAATATAATGGTTAACCAATTGTATTTCAGGTTACTTCCTGTAACAAACGTACACCTTTAAAGAGCCAGCCACAACTGAAGGAGCTAGTGGTGCAAGCGCCCTTTAAATATAGAGGGACAGCCACCCAGTAACTACTGTCGGAAGAAACAGAGCTGCTATTTTATATCCAGAACATCTTGTGCCAGACTCTAAAACACGAAGTGAATCAGCCAAGACAGGAGAAAGGATCTTATAAATTTACACTCTAGTTAGTTGTGAATAGTTAACAAATGATTTTATTAATTTTTTTTTTTTTGTAATCAATTTTGAGTTCGGTGAAAAATTTCATCAAGAAAAGAAAACTTGAACAAAATAAATTGTAAATTTTACCAACAGACTTACTTGAATTATTTAAGTTAAGTTACAGTTCTTGTTGTTTAAAAGTTTAGTTTAATACCCCTAGCAGAGCATAACATTATAAACAGAGGAGGATCTTGAGAGGAGCATTTAGGAACCTAGGGCAATACACTATCATCATACCTAGGAACTTATACAGTTTGATCTTACCTTTGATGTCCATACACCCTTACTTATTTCTGAGAAAGGGGTATTTCTTATAAGACCAGTCTCTTATCTGGCACTATCCTGGTATCACCTGATTCAACTTTGTGTCCAGGATATCTTTCATTCAAAACTATATTTCCCTCTCGTGACAGGCCGTTGCTCTTCAATGGCTGCCACAAAGCAACGTGTTGTTGATGATCTGTATAGTAGAAGGTTCGATCTCTGCCCTCATTTAATGAAAGCTCTCAGTACTCTATTAACTTTATAAATAACTCGACCTGCGCTCTGCTAGGCTTAAACACTTTTATTCTGTTACAATATTTTCCACTCAGAGAGTCTCTACGTACGTATCACGTTATTGGCTGTGCAATGTGCTGTTGCTAGTAGAGATATGATCGTCATGATAAAGATCATGTTTAAATCTTGCACATGTAGACTGGGTTTGACATGGTTTTACGTAGCATATATCTACATCCGCTGTAGATGCAGGGTAGTGGCATCTGATTTTCAGCTATTTCTTTTCTCATATGACTATCGACGAGTTCTAGTACTGATATCTTTAGTGAGTGTTCAAAATTAGTCCAAGAAAAGCCACCATCATATTCTAGTTTTTATGGGACACATATTGTTTCATGGTAAACTAAAAATTCGTGGGGATTTAAGATGTTACTGTTCATCTTTACAGTTTCATAATGGATTTAACATGGTTACTCTAGGATTCATTTTTTGTAAGAAGTAAGATTAGTATGCTGGAATTGAGTCATAATTGAGTAGAGTTTTATTGGGATATAATATTTAGGGTATCATGATTTGTTATCTATTCCCAGTCATGACATTGGACAATACATGTATATATGACGGGTTTCAGAGATTACGCGAAAATGAACACTTCTATTACATATTAAACGAAAGAAATCTTAATGGACAACATATCACATTGCGCTTCTAATAGCGATCTGCTAGGTCCCACTGACCATCTTTGAAGCTCGGTCACCACGAGCCCTCTGCGTCCCACTGTAAGAGTGGCTGAAGCATATAATTATTCATGATTTTGATTGAAAATTTTCCGGAAAAAATCGCAGACACTGTAAATGAATCGGGTCGAGATAACGACTCAGTAGAGATCGCTCTTGGACAGCTTCTTGTGATAAATTTTTTCTTGGAATGAGGTGCTAGGTGGCGTAATCTAGCAAATTAACTGCTCTTTCTACAGTCGAAGATGATCTCCATTACAAAACAAAACCTACGAGTAGGAGTATCTAGGAGCTTAAAGAGCAGACTTGTATCCAGTGCCATGTCAGATTGACTCCGAGTCCAACTGGACTAGCAAGATAGAAATTCGGCTTTCTTGTTCGAGGATAGCTTAGTCTATAATTTGTGTTCTCATATTGCCGTCTAATGAGATCATATGTCTTGTTAAACTATAATCTCTAAACATCAACAGTTAACTGACTCTCGTATCAATAAGCTAGTTTATGATTATGTCACTGGCCTACATTCTAATGAGTGGTATCTATTTACATTTTACGAGCATCGTGAGTGAACTTTTAACTGGCCTCAGCACAATTTGGTGTGGATTTTTCAGTCTTATTTTTTTTTTTTTTACTTTTTGGAGGTCCATGATATCAAGAGCAAACGTCTATCAGGCTTGTTCGGGAGCTTTGTCAGAAATAGTAGTGATTTTGGTCCTTGGTGTAGCTGGAGTGTTTGTTAAGATATGTGCTTTTTGAAAATATAAATATTTCTCGCTTAAATTATGAGTGCGTCTGTGGAAAGGTAGTTCTGTTGTAGGGTCCTCAGTGGATCCTATATGCTTGGAGTATGACAAGCGATATCAGTGCGTCGATCGTAACATTTGTTTTACATGCATTTGTCTGAAGAATAACTCATTTTCGCGTATGGGGGAAGATTATGATAGAGATGGACACGCGCTGTGAGTGGTAAGCGATGGCCGATATCACTCAACTTACTAGTGTCCTTGCGGGCGAGTGTCCTTTGACGTAGGTGCATAACATCAAGTTATACCATTGTGTGCTTCACTATGGTTGTGAGCTGGTCTGCGGCTGGTCACATCTTATGTTGCTAGGGGGACGTGACTGGCGTTGTCCGGGGTCATTGTGGTGGGGTCCATGTTCCTCGGTCGAGTTTAAGTGTGGGGGGAGGGGCGGGTTCACTGAGGTATTATCCAGTAGGCTACCTTGGGGTCGTTGGGTTAAACTTGGGACTTCAGAGGTATCACTGTCTTACGTGGTTGTGGAGGATGGTTGAGCTAGTATTGGGTGAGCTGACAAGTGTAGTGTGGGGTGGTGTGTCACACACTCACTGAGTATGTAAGAGATATGGGCGGGAGCTCTGTGGGGATAGGTTCGGTATTTTTTTGATTTATACTGATTTTTTTATTATTAATTCGTGTGTAACCTTATTAGTTATACATTTATCATTTATTACTTTTTATTTGACTAAGAGGCTCCGTTTACGAGTTGTTATATATATACTCAGCATTTATATATAGTATATATATATATTCATTATATATTATTATAGACAGCCCGAGTCTTACTTTTTTTATCAGATTCAGTATTACTTAAAATCTTAAACAATGGATCCCAAGTTAGCATAGGTCTGACAAAAGCAGTATGCCTACTGTTGTCTCTGTCGCCGTGTCAATCAGCTCATGAGAGTTATTTCAACCTTTTCCATCAACCTTTCCTTAAGTCTCTATCTTCACGCACTTAGATTTATCTGAGTGGCTGCCCGTTACGCGTGCGGTGGTTAGTCACCTTAGTGCGTCAGTCATTAAATCGCTGCATGGCGCGTGCACTGATCAAGTCTCTGCTGCAGTGTTGGTTGTTGAATCGAATGGTACAATTTATAGGTGCATCTGAGCGGTTAATGTGGTACATGACAACGCTGAACGAATCTCTAGGATGAAATGCGTGATCGCATACTGTTAGAATTACTGAACAAATCGGGTGATTATGACCAAATGCATAAACATCATCAGCAGTGAAAGCAATTCTATCTTTCGGAACATTGCTCGAGCAGTAATCTATTTCACTCTGGTATTGCAGTTTACTCGTCTCTGATCTAGGCATGTTCTTACATGCAGATGATTTGGAATGCAATCAGCGTTGTCCGATGCAGTCATCGCAGCAGATTTGCCTTTCGATCCCTAGAAGTCACGTACCAGACTGATCAGTTATGCCACATGATAGCTATACAACCGAGTGAGCAGTTGTATCACAGGACACATGATTACCAGTAGAGAGTGTTTGTGTCTTAGCACCTTTACAGCGCTGGTCAGTTAACAGGCACTCGAGCTAAGCTACCGTGTTCATGATAGCCTGTACTCATCACCGCAGATGGACTTATGTAGCATTTCTTTCACATTGCTATACATGCATCTGCTACTGTCATAATAGTTCACAGCATTTCAGGACCGTTATCAATTATAGGCACCAATGGGTCTCATGGGGGAATAATATACTCTACAAGCACTTTGATTATACACGTAATAGAGAGCTTTCAGGCTGCTTTTCCAGTCTGTTTTGACTCACTATCTAGTAACTTCGGTCGGAATGTTAACTTGCATCTTCTGCTAAACTCTGCTTTATCCTGAGGATTCGCAGTAAACAGAATCTGTGAAAAACATTCACGTAACCTATTTAATGTTACCTACTCATCTTTTTTCACGATCTCCATGTTAATATATTTAGAAATTGCATCTCATCAATCTAGAGGTCTTCTTTCATCGTATAACCGGCAAATATGTTTACTATAAATCGTGCAGGTATTGTAACGTAACCATTTGTGTTCATTAAAGCTTTAACATTGACGCTAAATGTGACATCACTAGCACTATCGTAGTTTATGATAGATGTTTTGCATGTTTTTTGGTCTTTTTCATTTATTTTATTTTTATTCCTTTTACTCATATTCCAATGCAGACAAAATAAAATATTCCAGAATGTTGGTTTTTTTCTTCTATTTGTGCAGATAAAAAGTATCGTTACTCCACATCGAGTCACTGTCATCATCGTCTGTATCTTCATCGTCTTCTTCTGCAGTGCTGCCCCAGTCTACACTGTCAACAAATTGGACATGAAGTTTTCTCCAGTAAGAAACAAAACTATTTTTGGTATTGTGTTCATGGAAGGTCGAGAAAACGTGGAAAAGATTTCTTTTACTACCAACAACTTTGCTATTCCTTGGGCAACCTTTATGGTCATCCTTGTATGTACAATAATACTGTCGTATAAGCTACACAGCAAAACAAAATGGAGACAGAAGATTAACATTCCTGCACAGGTTGACAGAGTTACCAGCCGTAACCAGAAGGCAGCGAAAATGGTTGTGATGATTTCCACTTTATTTATCGTTTGCTTTATTCCCATTAGTATCGTGTGGTTAGCAGTCGCATTTGTGCCCACGCTGTCATTGCAAGGAAAACATCTTAATATAGGAATGGTGATAGCTGGCTTTAGCTATGTAATGGAGGGTATAAACTCTTCTGTGAATATTTTTATTTACTATAACATGAGCAGTAAATACAGATATCAATTCCGCATGCTTTTCTGTAGGAACAAAATAAATTAGCTCATGGGGTGATTAAGTTATAGCTAAGCACGAATTAGTGTTCGACAAGTGCACAGCATCTTGTAAAACGTTTTTCATTAAAATTATTAAACTCCTTGTTAGACTTGGCGAGCTCATTTTATCCAGTTTGCATGTGAACATCTTAAAAATGATAACTGTTGTCTTTTGAGAAAAAAAAACATCGTGATATCACGAGAATAAAGAAAGCATCAGATTAAGCTAGGAGATCAGATCATGGAGCAGGTCAACTACTTTAAATATCTCGGAGTCTTCATCGACTGGATAGGAGGCATTAAAGAGGATTTGGCTACTCAAAGAGCAGCAGTTGGGAGACTTTCATGCCGTAAATCAAGGATTCCTCAATAAAAGATAGGTTGGCAAGAAGACAAAGATGTCTGTATACAACT
Source organism: Oreohelix idahoensis (assembly GCA_024509875.1). Taxonomy (NCBI): domain Eukaryota; kingdom Metazoa; phylum Mollusca; class Gastropoda; order Stylommatophora; family Oreohelicidae; genus Oreohelix; species Oreohelix idahoensis. The sequence goes on along the minus strand of JAMPIV010010073.1, from coordinate 125,762 downwards.
CCACCTATGTCCCAGTCTTGGCGTATGGATGCGAGTCATGGGTATGACTATAAACACAAAAGCCATATCCAAACCTGAGAAATGAAGTACCTGAGGAAGGTGGTTGTAGAAACAAGAAGAGACATGGCCTGCAATCAGACGATACGTCAAGGCCCGAAAAACCCAACACTTGCAGACTTAAGTAGAACAGTTCCACCTAAGATGGTTTGGCCATGTCTGCAGAATGGGAGAAGTCGGATACTACGACAAGTATGGGAAACTAAGAGCCAGGGATCTAGACATCCAAGACAACCCAGGGTCCGCTGGGAGCACAACAACAGTCAATCTCCGATGGACGGAGGCCCAGAATGGAACCAGGTCATGAGGAAGACATCTGATAGGATAGTATTGTGCTCTCTCTCTGTCTCTCTCTCTCCCTCTCTCTCTCTCTCTCTCTCTCTCTCTCTCTCTCTCTCTCTCTCTCTCTCTCTCTCTCTCTCTCTCTCTCTCTCGCTCACTCGCGAGTATTCGAAGCGTGCGGACGCGTTTTTGCGGAGTCCTACATTTTGATTTTTAAACTGCATTTCAAGAAATGTTTTTGATGGATTTTTATAACACTGTGTACGCAATGTTAGTGGCTTTATCGTAAAATACATATTAGTGAGTTCATACGAAAAGGAACTGCGATTTTTATGAAAAATGATGCATATCTTCCTTTGTTATTATTACAGAAAGTTGCTTTCGTGTAGGAATGCCGCAACGTTCCACTCGGATGGTACTGAAAATTGGAGTAGACGACAGTAATGGATGTATTACTACCCCCTAAGGAATGTCACGGACCCGTGGCTTTAGAAATTGATCACTGTTCACTTGTGAGTGGGCGAGTCAAGCTGTCATTAAGAGCGGAGCAAGAAGGCAGCGCACGGCTATAAATTACCTCATTCCACGCCCATTAAATACGTCAGGACATTAACGATCGCATTCACAATGCTTCACGTCCACTCGATCGCCACGACCCGACCGAAAACAAAAGGTAATAAACAGAAGGACTACATTTTGAATGTAACTAAAGTGGTTAAAAAGTCAAGTAAGAGTTTGGAGACCAACACGCCCTACACAACGTCTGTAACGATATCTTATAAGAACAACAATCAGTGTGCAATTCTTACGTTTTCAATATTAATCGAATATGAAGCATTACGAAGCCTGTCTAAAGCATACTATGAATCTAGCGCAACTGTTGAAAAAAGGACTGACGCTAGAGTAGAAGATGTTATTTCCACAGCAGAGGTTGTCCTCCATTTTTACAACACAACAAATAAAATAATGGTACAAGGTGCAGAGTGCGCTTTTAAAAACTGGATAAACACGGACTTGAAAAATTTATGGAAATCAGCAACTACTGCTGGAGTCTGTCGTGAGGCCATCACTTCAAATGTGCCGGTTCATAGCATTCCAGCAAAAGCTTCCAGCTCTAAGAAGTTAGCAATCACTTATTCCACTGTTCCCTCTGATATCACAACACACACAACACCCAATACGGAATGTAACAAGGTATCACAGACAAATCCGAAGTCACTAGCTTTAGCTGATACAAGAGACATCACAGAGACAGAGCACGTATCATGCACTTTTGCTAGTCTACCAACATCCCTACTTACACTACCTATGAAATCGTCACAAAATCAGGCTGATTTCAATAATATTGTCTGAGATGGAGAAACTACAAGCAGAGCTGAACAGCCTCAAAAGAGCTTACGAACAGCTCCATGCTGACCATATGTCCCTCAAAATAGCTGCGAGAGGAACTAAACTCGACAACAGAAAGAAAGCACACAGCAGAAGAATAAATACAGACTGTGTAACACAAACACAAGCTCAGGGGGAAATTCCAACAGTAGTGAAGTACAACATACGACACAAGCTGAACTGAGCCATAAAGAAGACCATGACCTATGCACTCTGGAATTCCCTGCAGACGTGAGCAGAATCCCTGTTCAGATTTCTAATCGGCAGCACCCACTGCCGACAGCCAGTTCACATCACAGCAAAAAACCTACACACAATCCCAGCATAGTTCAAACACAAGAAACAGTACGCACTGCCACCGGCACACACACACGTCTTTCAAATAGAAGGAAACACTTCATCTTTGGTGACCAAAATGTGAAGGACCTTCAAAAATTTAAATTAGTAACAGCAGAAACAGACACGGTCACTGTTCGCTACAAAAATTGGGCATCTGCGCAGGACCTACTGACTCTCCTTAAAAGATATGAAACTGATCTTAATGTAGCCAGGGTCATTGTGCACATTGGTCTGTCGGACGCGCTAAAACATAACGAAATTGCACAAACAGAGCTAAATCAAATCACATCTAACTTCCAGTTCCTGTTCCCAAATGCAAAGGTATGTTTTTCAGCTATTATACCTCCAGTTCGCTCACATTATAGGAAATCTGTTGAGATGAACAACACAAAATTGAAAAAGCATAGCGTCTGACACCACTACACATTTATAGAACACTCCTCGTTCCTTGCGACATCCGGAGCTCCTAAGAAGAATCTTTTTTTTTTTTTTTTTTTTTTTCGTACGCCCGCTAATACTCGAGGCGAAATCTCGGGTTATTATTTATGTCTAACCTGACATTGATTTTACGTGAGTATCCCTTTATTTCTTGTACAGAGACAGGTGTCCCTCGCCATTCAGGCAAATACTCGCCGATTTCGGAGGTACCCATTGCAGCTGGGTCGGCTCAGGAGCCGCCAGTCCCTGGTCGACGACACTCCTTCAAATGTCCTCGCCAGGTCTCGAGTTAATCCAGTCCAAATCCCGGTCGACGAAAAATCCTCAAATGCCGTCGCCCGGGTTTGATCCTTTATCACCCGGTCGCCAGAGCGGTGTTGTAACCACTACGCTAGCGCGGCTCCCACGAGAAGCATCTTTAATAGCGGCGACATTACCTTATCCGATCAAGGAACCAGTATGTTGGCGAGAAACATCAAATATCCCGAAAACACCATCAGAGGCACAGCCAGCACATCAGCATCCAAGTATCCTTCAAAACGACACACGAGTGTAACCAGCTACTCCTCTAATGCAATTTTCGACCTTGAGTTTCCGTCAATACCCAAAACTTCAAGCACCAGCCAGACAACAATGTCACACAATCAGAAGTATCAAGACAGACCCCTTATTAGAACTACAGATGCGCAGGAAACAGCCAATAATATCGGCCTTGAGCAACATTCTACGACCGACGACCCACCGCAACAACAACAACCTGAGATACTCCATCCTCAAAGATCTGTAAGTGATTCAATTCAACCAACTCAGGGTCCACCTACTGAAATCTCACCACGTCCGCTGTCGCACCAGACACCAATGACAGATCACCCATCATTGTTGTCATCACAGGTTTTCCCATATCAACCCGCACACCCAACCTTTCATAACTTTCTACATCAGCAAAGCCTCTCTTGAACTACGCACCTTACACTTGGAGGTCCTACTGATTAAAATATCCCATTCATCCAACAACAGTACCTCAACATCCCGCGAACACCTACTACCAAATGAATCATCTTTCACGGCCAAATCCATCTCGCTTTTATTTTCAACAACAATCTCCTCAACATTATCAGTGACTGTTCTCTTCACAAGTCAACGTCCCTGTAACTCCAGTATCTGTCGGATAATGCTTTATTTATTTATTCTCAGCATCTACGAGGGACGTTCAGAAAGTAATGCACCACATCGTTTTTCTCGGCTAATAATGAAGATAGAAGCATGGAATTTTTCACACTTCAAATATGGTATGTGCCAATTGCGTGCACTAAATTGCATTGCAACCGGCCAAATAACACGGCTGCCCTAAACCGTTGAAATGGAGCGTGTTAGCAACTTGCGTTATAAGCAGCGAATTGTGATAGAATTTCTCATTGCAGATAAGGAAACTGTTGTGATCATTCACAAGGGTCGATGTGATGTGTATGGAAGTTTTGCAGTCGACAGGAGTACAGTCAGTCGCTGGGTTCAGAGAATCAAAGAATCAGGAATTGGAGATACGGAGCTGTTTGATCGGCCGCGCTGTGGACGTCCTGCCACAGCCACCAACGCAGAAATGTTGAAATGCGCTGAGGGCATTATTCTTACTGATAGGCGAATCACTACTCAACAATTGGCCTTACAGCTGTCAGTCAGCATTGGTAGTGCAAATGCAGTTATAAAAACTCTCGGATTTTCTAAGGTTTGCGCAAGATGGGTTCCTCGAAGTCTCACAAATGACCACCGATTGCAAAGGAATGCAATTTCTTCTGAATTGTTGGAGCGTTTCAATGCTGATGGAGAGAACTTTTTGGCTAAGATCGTTACAAGTGACGAAACCTGGGCACATCATTTTGAACCTGGAACAAAAAGACAGTCAATGGAGTGGCATCATCCGCAATCACCACGAAGAAAGAAATTCAAGACAATTCCTTCAGCTGGAAAGGTCATGATCATTGTCTTTTGGGACATTGAAGGTGTGATTCTTGTGGACGTTATGCTAAGAGGAGAGACAATCAATTCGCAAGCTTACATTAAGACATTGAAAAAACTCAATCAACGTTTTCGCAGAGTTTGGTCGCACAAGAATCCAACAGACCTGCTTCTCCTTCACGACAATGCGCGACCTCACACAAGTCTGGCAACACGGGAAGCTATCACCAAATTGGGTAGGACTGCACTACCCCATCCACCCTATAGTCCCGATTTGGCCCCCTCTGATTTTCATCTATTTGGTTCACTTAAAGAAGTTCTCCGTGGGACAAGGTTTGAAAATGATGAAGGAGTGAATCATGCAGCGAAGAAATGGCTGCATGATCAAGACAAAATCTTGTACTGGCTAGGAATACATGCACTTGTTTCGCGCTGGCATAAAGCCGTACAAGTTGATGGGGATTATGTTGAATAATACCGATGTTTACATGACATATCGATGTATGTTGTGTATAAATTTCATGCTTTTTGAATAAACAGCTCATGAGAAAATCGATGTGGTGCATTACTTTCTGCCCGTCATTTCTCTTGGTGCAGCTTAACTTTGTTGTTAACCTTCACAGTGTGGATGGGTGTGATGGTTGTGTGACATTTTTCTTACAATTTTTACATAGTACAGTTATCTTAATTGTTTGTAATTGGTTGTATTAAGGTGTGCATTTATGTACTATTACTAATAAGCTCACTTCTATAGCGACTTCATGATTAGTTATTTATTTTCTATAGGAGCGTAAAACTTCTTTCACATAAAAATGCCAGATAATTATGAACAGTTACTAAGTACAATTGGTTTACGACTTGGCCACTTGAACGTAAAACATCTTTTAGGTAAAATTCCAGAACTCACACAAATTCTTAACCAAAATTTCCAGGTTTTTAGTTTTTTTTCCGAAAGTCGTCTGAATGAGAAAATAACCGACGATGACATTGCGCTCAAAGGTTTTAAAACAATTCGGCGAGATTTAAGTAGACAATAAGAGACGGGTCTAGCAGTTTATATTTCTACTTCTCTCAGTTATCGCCGCAGAAACGATCTAGAGACTATAGATATAGAATGCATATGGTTAGAGGTAAAGCCACAAAATCAAAGACCTATTGTAATCGGATATCTTTATCGTAATCCGAGTGTGGGAACAATATGGTTTGAAGATTTCACAAACATGATGGATAAAGTAATTTCTACAGTTAATGAAATTATTCTTCTTCGTGATTTTAATATCGATATGCATAAGCCAAACCAAATATAGACCAACATCACAGCATCGTATAACATGAAACAAATAGTCAACAAACCTACCAGAGTAACGAAAACGTCATTCACACCGATCTATCACATCTATGTAACCTGTCCAGAAAACATTATAGAATGCTCCATCCTCACTATTGCTATGAGTGACCATTATCCCATATTTTGCACTTGGGCAAAAAATGGGTACAAATCTCCAAAAAATTAACACATTAGTTTTCAATATAGAAGTCTTAAAAATTTCAACCGTGAATTATTTTTGAATGATTTGCGAACTGCACCTCTCGCCAACGTTTTTCAAATTCCTGATCCTGATGACGCCATCGCATATTGGACAACGATATTTTATAGTATTTTAATAATCTTCTTCTTCTTCCGTCCTTAGCCACCGACCGTCAAAGCAGTCAGTGGCCATTACGCCTAGTGGCGTCTTAGGGCAACAGCAGATAGGTTTTCTTTGCCATTGTTTCCCATCACGCCTATTGGCGTCTTTAGGGCAACGGCAAATCAATCCATTTGCTGTTGTTTCCGTAATCGAAGTGACTGGCAAACGGGTGATCAGCCCGTTGGATTTTAATAATCATGCGCCTACTAAAGAAATTCGCGTGAAAAGGCAAATTAAATCTCCATGGATCACACAAGAAGTTCTTGACGCTATGAGGCAAAGAGATCGAGCGCATAAAAATAAGGATATCACTACATATCGGACAGTAAGAAATAAAGTACAATACTTAATTCGCAGAGAAAAGAAAAACTACTTTAGAAATTTAGTTCAGAGCAAAACAAACAGTAAAGAGATATGGAAGGCAATCAACACTTTAGTGAACAAACGAAATTTTCCAGACCCACATACTCCCAATACATCACTTACTTGTACAGACTACAGCAATCATTTTCAGGCAGACATCAACAATATAAAATCCACCATTCCTTCTCCCCCTTGTGACTTAAGCAAATTATCAACGTTCTGCGAGAACAAATGTACTAACATAATTCCACCCGACATCCCTTTTATAACAGGTATCGAAGTTTATAACTATATTACTGGCCTTAAAGATAATAACTCATCGGGACTTGATGCAATCAGTAATCGAATACTGCGCTTTGCCGCACCAGTCATTAGTGATTCACTGACATACATATATAATCAATGTATCGCAAGGAGTTACTTTCCATCTGCTTTTAAAAGCGCTAAAGGATACCCACTTCTCAAACCAGGTTAATCTGATTGTAGTAACCTTAGTAACTATAGGCCCATTTCTCTTATATCGTCGCTGTCCAAACCCCTGGAAAAACACATCCACAAAACAACACTACAACACCTAGTAAATAATGACCTGCTAATCGGCAGTAAGTCGGGGTTTAGACCAAAGCATTCATGCCACACAGCCTTAACAAAGATGATAGACAATTGGCACCTAAACATCACTAACGATAATATATGTGCAGCAATATTTGTAGACTTCAAAACAGCATTTGATATGATAGATCACTTTATTTTAATCAGAAAATTAGAAACAATGAAAGTTAATATTAAGCTGATAAAGTTAATTAAATCGTTCCTGTCAGACAGACAACACATAGTGTCTTACAATAATTCCTTGTCGAACCCAACCGTTGTCAATACAGGTGTTCCTCAGGGTTCTATTCTCGGCCCTCTTCTCTTTACATTAATGATATTACTCTATACTTCAAACACTCATCATGTGACCTGTTTGCCGATGACTGTACTGTCTATACAAGTGATAAAAGTTGCACCACACTAGAACAATCTTTACAAAACGATACACATAATCTTATTAAGTGGAGCAACGAGAATCGCATGCAAATAAATATTAATAAAACAAAATGTATGTTAATATCAACCAGACAAAAACTACAAAACTTGCAGAAAACAACACTTCAGCTCTACATTTGAACATCACGAATTGAAACTTAAATGAACACAGAACTCTAGGTTTCACTGTTGACCAACACCTAAATTGGAACTCACATGTACATGCACTCACAAAGCAAACAGCACAAAAAACTTACCAATTAGCCAAAATTAAACATTTCCTGGATGAGGAGGCAAGGCAAATGTTCAACGTATCTCATATACAAACGCATCTAGACTATTGTTCCACAATCTGGGATGGTTGTTCTGTCTCCAACACAAAAAGGCTCCACTCGCTTAAAAAACGCGCAATGCGCCTTGTTGCTAATAAACACCAATCACATTGTATAGATTTATATAATTATCTTCAAATTTTACCCCTCAGGAAGCGCTTCCTCTTTAACAAAGGAAAATTTATTCACAAAATCCTGTCACACAATGCTCCAAAGTATCTTTGGCCGCTTTTAAAATATAATGAAAGACGTAGTCAGCGCTTAAACAAATTACAGGTACCCAAGCCCAGGCTAGACCTATTTAAGACTAGTTTGTCTTACTCAGCTGCTCATCTTTGGAACAATCTTCCCAATGACCTGAAAAACACGCACAGTCCTTACTCATACAATCGTGTACTGTTCAAATACTTTATTATGAGTGCTGATTATATGCCACCCTAACTGATTGTGTTGTACTTTTATCTAATATACTGTATGGAGGCTCAGATGATCTAGTTTTTCATAACAATATACTTATTCTTAATTTTGTGATCAGTTACTGTTAATGTATGCTGTTATACTACCTTGTAATGTTGTATTGCCCTTAAATTAATACTTTAAGTACGCTGGAAAATGTCTGAGTAACAGTAATAAAAGATGAGCAAGAGGAAGGAAGAAGACAAGAGGGGACTTCTCCGATTTTCAACCCTTGGAAAATTAATTGCTTTCGTATATTTTTATCTATCTATCTAGTCTGATTTTGATCTTGAGTTTGGGACGGCAAAGACAGCGAGGAAAGTAACTGTTTACCCAACCTCATCTTGATGAACCTATCATTGCACTCATTGCAGCATTATCTGCTATGAGACTCAAAGCTGCTCACCTCTCGTAAAGTAGTTCGCGCGCACTGCAAAAAACACCGAGTCCCTGAGTCATTCAGTAGCAGACCGTTTAAATATTTCACGAGTTCTTAGAACACACCTCTGAATATGTCTCAAATCACTAATTTACTGTATGAGGAATTCGATTTTTATCAGCCTTGTTGTTTGTTTGTTTGTTTGTTTTTTAATATTTTTTTATTTAATTAATTAATTAATATTTTTTCATTTTCATTAATTTTTATTATATATTATTATTATTATTATTTTTAAATTTAATTCTTTATTTTTTTTTCTTTAATTTATTTTAAAAACATACTTTAATTATGATGATTATTGCAAATGTATGATGTTATATTACTTTTATAATGATAAATGCCTTAATAATGCTTAAAGTAAATGTGAGGATGAAAGGATACAGTATACATGATGAGATAGAGAGGAAGGGCAGAATGTCAGACGGGCCTGCGTGCCCAATTTTTAATCCTTTGAAAATAAAGTTTGTTCGTTCGTTCGTTTGTTCTCTCTCTCTCTCTCTCTCTCTCTCTCTCTCTCTCTCTCTCTCTCTCTCTCTCTCTCTCTCTTCCAAACTTCTACACTCACAGTAGAAGAGGAACGATTCAGTAAGTGAGAAAGTGAAATTTAGTAGCGTTTGAAATGGAGGTGACTATCGTATCACCTTTCTGAAAAACACGGAAACAGTGCGCATTGCAATTTGGTTTGAGTGGGTGTCATCTTGACTACTCATTACAATCATTCCAAGAGGACGCTATCAGTTACATTCGAATTTCACAGATCCCTTAGAAATATAACCCATCAAGAAATGGCTCTGTTATGAAAGGTGCGCTGATGAAGGCACATCAGCATTCGTCGGGCTTACAGGTGGCCAACCAGGTGTGTGGGTGTACAGACTTCAGAGAACGCGAATGCATGTAGTTCTAACGTAAGTCAACAATATTCACACACACCAACGCACATGTAGGAGTCAGGAAAAGGTTGAAACTCATAAGCGTTCTACACTGTTTAATACTCACGAGGACATCACTAAGTACATTGTCACAGATACAGTACACAGCAAAATAGGACACATCTCATAAGCACCGAATCCACAGGTAGTTAGGTGCATAGCATACAAAAAATCCCAGGCACAACAGCTGCATAAGTACGGCAGTTTATAATGATAAAGTGTCCTGGTCCAAATTATCCCTACAGCAAAGGGAACTGCCTATATCGCAGTACAATAATGTCTGTATCGTCAGACTCAACATAACTCATGGAAGAAAAACACCTTCCCTATAATAATAATCTGTCAACCTTCACAAATCTCCATCATCGGAGATATCAACACATAACGGCCTATAATCCAAGGCCCGAAAAAATATTTAACAATGTACATTCTGCAGAATACATATATCAGCCTTTATATCCACGGCTTTATGAAATCTTAGGAAATATCATAATCCTTTTCACCAAAACTATTCTCCATATCGGGACACACTGACCATAATCGTCAGTCCCTTCTCTAAGCTATCTCAGCATTCGAATGTCACGAAAAATTTCCCCGCCTAAAAAACAGCTCAGTAAAAAATTCATCGCTCGCGCAAAAACGCCGCTGAGCCGTGAACTCATCTCATCTAGAAGGTTCGAGAACATTCCCGATCCTATAGGTAGCTACTCAAAAGAGATAACAAAGATCCGACCTGTACTTACAAGTAAAGAAAAAAAAAAGGTAAAGGAACCCGTTACACGCCCATTGAGGCATATTGGGAATATGGTGTTAGGCCCATATTATCTTGACCGTCGGCACACAAGGAGTGATGTGGTCGGCATCACGCCGGCCGCCTTAACCTTCCCAGAGTAGCTCTGGTACCCATTTGGGGCTGGGTCAACCCAGGAGCCGTTTGTGGCCTAAAAATTTTCCGCCTCATCTGGGGATCGAACCATAGACCACTGCTCTAGGAAGCCGGTGCACTAACCACTATGCTACCGCGGCTCCTTGTACTTACAAGTATTTTACAGATAAACTCCCCTAGACCAAAAACACGACCTTAATACACGTATAGTTGCATAAACCCTTCAAACAATTGTCATTGATGCTTAAACCATCACTGGCGGTAATAAGAACCAACGAGTTCTCGTTTCACGAATCAATTCAAAGCTTTGCAATAAGAGATTTCATCTCATCTCATCTCAACCCGTAACCCGTCATGGGTCGTAGGGGTGCCATGGTGGAAGCGTCAGCAGACAGGTTGATCCACTGCTATCCTCAGCAATGCGTACAAATGTGGAAAACCCATGCCCTGCCCATTCGTTGATGTTATAAGCCCAGGATATTCTTTGCCTTCCTCTTCTCCGTTTACCTTCGACTGTTTCTTGGAGGATCGTTTTCGAAAGGGAGTCCTGGCGAGTTACATGCCCAAACCAGGCAAGCTTTCGACGTTTCACTACTGACAAAAGTGGTTCTTGGTGGCCTGCATAGGTGTTTACTTTCTCTCTAACATAGACATTTGTTTAGCGCTCTTTATAGCAAATGCGCAAAATTTTTCTATGACATTTATACTCGAAAGCCTGAATCCTTCGCTCCGTATCTGCAGTGAGTGTCCAGCCCTCACAATCATACAAGAGAATAGAAAATACAAGTGATTTGTATAATTTAATCTTCACAGGAAAACTGATATTACTTTTCCAGATCACATTCACATCGTCATGGCAGATGAGGCTATCACAAGTCTGGTCTTGATTTCTTTACTTGATCTTCCATTATTACATATAGTGGACTCCAGATATGTAAAGGTGTTCACTTCTTCTAGTTTTTGCCCATTTTACGTAATGTTGGTCGGAACATGGTTCTTATGACTATTCAACAATATCTTGCTTTTTTTCTTTATTAATTTCCATCCAATACGTTATTGTTACTTTCTCCAGTCTAGAGGTAACGAAAGTAACAAGAACGTATGCGATGTAAATTAATATAGAAAAAAAAATCAAGATAAGAGATTTACATTCATATTAAGATGTCCTCAGTTTCCTGTAATTTGAGCTTCTTCCGTGATTGTTTTAATTTCTTTGTGGAACTGCCAAATTAAGTTGACCATGAGCAAAGACTGAGTCTGGTAGGTTTGTGTATACAGGATATAATGATTGCCCCTGTGTGTGGAGAGTGTCAGTGAGAATGGCTTGTGATTTAGGGTGCCGGGCCATGCGAGGCTAATAACTATTCAACGTAGAAAGTGGCATCAAAATGGGCCAACATAATAAAATAGATCTCAAGTCCTCTTTAACACGTACGACACATTTTAATCACATATCCAACGAGGCATTGATCCTTCAGTATAGGCATGAAATATATTATTTCCAAAGACACTTTAGTAATATGTACACATGTGGCTGCCTAACAATGCATATACACTTCTGTATGGTTCCGACTAGGAAAACTTTGAAAACACAGCCATCAAATAGAGTGGAATCATAAACAATGGTTTCGTCGCTCCGTCAAATAAACCGACGTAACATGTGATCTACGCATAGCGATAATAAAAGAGTGCCGCACTTGCTAGCACCCCAAACATCTTCATTATCACTCACATGTGGCGTGCAAACGCATACGACACATTACCTCCGCCCCTCCAACTGAAAACTGTAAGTTTTCATAGAAGAAGCCAATACCCATTCAACGAGTCATAATACGCAGGAAAGTCATAAAATGGTAATACGAAGTTAAAGAAATAAGTGAACTTAAGCAATTAATCTACTGTCACTAAAGAAATATACTACTGATATCCACCTAATAATGAAAATAATGACATGTAATAATGGTATCCGAAAGAAATGAAAAACTAAGCTAAAATCATCAGGTACGCAGTGAATCCATGAACAGACTTCCAGAACCATAATATCACTGAAAATGTTCGTGACTAAATGTCATGATAAAATATCATTAATGTTCATCAAGTTCATAACGGATAAGCTCACTGTCCAACAAAACCCGTAAACACACAGGCACTGTCTGCCAGTAAAATATACAGTCCGGACGAGCACTTGAACTGTTAGTGCAAGTCCCTGGAAAGAACATCTGCGATGACATTCTCGTTGCCGTTAATGGGAAGAATTTCATAATCCTAACCCTGCATCTGAAGGGCATACCTTGTAAGACGCGCATTTGTAGACTTAACGGTTTTTAAATAGGGGATGGACCTTTTGTCTGTCTGTAAATAAAAGTGTGTACCCGCCAAGTATTTGTCCAGCTTCTTAAGACACCATACGATTCCTAAGAGCTCCCTCTCGACAGTCGGGTACTTTGATTCTGCCTCCAAACGTTTTCGGCTGACATAGAGGATAGGGTGATAAACGCCCTCCAATACCATGCAACGATTCATCTGTTCTAAGGAGGAGGAAAGGCAGTCGTAAATCCGGGATCCTAAGCATAGGACCTTCAGAAAAGTAATCTTTGATTATGCATAGTGATTGGTTACAAGCATCGTTCCATTTAACTTTATAAGGCATACATTTTTTCGTCATTAACGAGAGGACTGATGACACAGAGGAGAACTGAGGAAAAAAGAAAAGACTTACGAAGAAAGTAGAAGCTCCTTACAAGAAAGATGACAATATCAAACCAGCCCTCGTTTATGTGAAGTACATATCCGGAAGGATGCAACCATTAGAGCAGCTATGTTTTGCGTGGTGCTGAACTGTGCAACACTCTAACATCCAGACATATAAAGAGGGGAAACCTGAGGCCTGTAAACAGTAAATAAATAAACAAGCAACACACAAAGGTATGTTATCAGGCACTCAGTGAGAAATAAAGAAGTAAAAAACTAGACAAGAGAAAAATAACAGAAGTGATAGGCTTACCGGGAATCGAACCAGGACCTTCCGAGCGGCACACACCGCCTAGCAACGGTAGCGAATCGCCACTATCCACTCTGCCAGGTAAGCATTAAAAAAATAATGCTTCCCCGACAAAGATCTAGCACGACTGTGACGATATTATCAATACAATAGCTAAATTAGATAATATTCTAGTGCATAAAGTCAAAAATAAGATAGAAAATAAAAATTGAGTCCAGCGTAGTATTCTCCTACGCCCGCCCGCATGTCGATTTTGATAAACCTAATGGCCGAACGAAAGATACTGTCTTTTCAAAAAAAAATTCGTCCTTCAGATTAAATGTAACACTTTTGCAAGGTCAAGTCGGATTGCCAAGACGAGAGTGAAAGAATAAAAGAATAAAAGAGGAGAGGGATGGAAAGACAGAACCTAGGGAACGCCGTCTCACGTTGATTTAAAAAAAGCCAACTCGAGCAACATAGCCTTGGGCATGTTTCAAATTACGATACAAAACAACCAAAAAAAAAAACAAAAAATATGGAATTATGAACCAAAATACATAGGCCCATAAAAATTATATATTCGGATGCCTTATGATGTCATGAGCAATAATATGGTGTCAGTTACCCACAAGTACAAAAAATAACCAAATTAATGGCAATAATATTATGTATGATAAGACGGACTGACGAGAAAAAGATCACGCCTGCTTAATTTTTTCATGACATATTTTGAAAAAAAAGCTTTGGGTAAATAGGACTAAAAGGTACCAAGATTTTGATTGGCTGTAGTTTAAAGAAAGGCGAGAGGGGATTGGTTAACCTAACACTAAAAATATACTTGTAGTAGTAAACGTAGTATTTTGGGAATTGTTTTTTTAAAGTTCGATTTAAAATTCATAGTCGTCTGCTTCTATTGGCCTGCTTAGTTGATATTGAGGAAAAATTGTTAGGCTAGGACGCCATTTCTTTAAAAAATCTTGCCGCGAGACGATGAGAACAGAAGTGTAATTCTAAATACAAATATTATAACCTTCTGGACAGGGCAGTGATAACTTGGGCCAGATCTGCCAGTCATCGTTGTTTGTGTGTAATATTCATTGAAATTGTGGGTTTTGTGGCCCTGACAGTCACATAAAACCAGGCTCGTGGGAACTGATTGATTCCTGACTTTGTTGCATAATTTGGGCACGTACTGGAGGCCATTACCTTTTATGAAGCGAACCAGATGGTCCATCGAGCATAGGACAAGACTTACCAGGGTCCTCCTTCGAAGTTAAGTGCCCGTTCGGCACCGAGAGTCTCAACCTCTATGAACCGCAGTTATTAGAAATAAAAACTGACATTATCAAATAAAAGAATTCCACCTGTGATACATGAAAAGAAAATAAACGATAGGGAGTGATGATAACAAACAACCTACCATATTACATATATCAGTATTATCCTATTTAGAAAACTACAACTACACACTTTTATTATATTAATACTTGTATTATGGACAGAAGATCCATTGTATAAATTGAATATTGTAAATAATTTCATTGACTTCAATTTTGATTGTCAATCCTGATTCAAACAAAATAGAGTCAGGATAATAAATTGAAAAAATTATTAACGTTACACAAAATTCAACCACTTACTTACTTAAGATAGTCTTTTAAAGTGTAGTGTGTATGTGATTATTGTAGTACTGTTGTGTTGTGTTGGATAATAAAATACCTGTTTATATGTTTAGTTGGTTAATGCAACATTACACTACTTATTCATAACCCTAGACACCAAACGTAGTCATCATCATCATACATTCTAGTCAAAGAATAAGTCTGAGTGAGATCATAAAGGTGGTAGCAGAAAGGTACCCTGTAACTTAACATAATATTTATTATATTCAGCTTCACAGCTGACCTCATTCAGTACACTAAGAGTACATAACAACAACATTTCTTAACATCAAATCCACCACAACAACACCCCACGTAAGCCGGACATGTAACTAAGGACGACCCAGACTAAGTATAGACGCAATCACTTCTGCAGTTTCACTCTTAAATAGTATAGACCAGATTACACAAGACAAAGACCGTAATACTGTGTCTAGTAAATGACAGAAGAATGAGAATAAGTAAAGGAAAGAAGGTAGGTTTTTTTGTATTTTATAAACGTAAAAACACATAAGGAGAGGAAACCTGAGACCTGTAAACAGTAAATAAATAAACAAACAACACACAAAGGTATGTTATGAGGCACTCAGTGAGAAATAAAGAAGTAGAAAACTAGACAACAGAAAAATAACAGAAGTGATAGGATTACCGGCAATCGAACCAGGACCTTCCGAACAGCACCCACCGTCAATTGTGCCACTAATAAGACCCATTCATGAGTTTGACAGCGTCGCACGCATCGAAATTACCCCCAAAGTAAACAGGCGTGCACAGAATAAAGCACAGGCAAAAGAAGCATAAAAAAGAACATAAGCAGTGCGCTGAAAATACTTTCCCAGTTCGCACCAAGTTGTGCGGTGTGGTAGATTTGGCACCTGCCCGGTGCGGGCGTGTGTGTGTGTCCTATTACCATGAAAAGAAACTCGATGAGAATGAAAAGGTGCGCGAGAATGGTGATTTTTTAAAATACAAATAACACGTTCAACCCATCATGGTTTATAATCAGGGTATATAGTGTAATAAATTCAGGACAACAAAATCTGATCTTCCCCCCTCCACTCAATTCAAATAGAGTAAATGAAAACAAAAATTTTGTGAATGTATATGAGTGGGGCCTCCCTTTTTCCAAGAAATTAACAACAAAAAATAAAAAAAACAAACAAATACAAACAAACAAACAAAAATTAAATTCAAGAAAAAAATTAAGTCTCTCATAACTGCTATGTAGTTGTCGTATGGTGTATATTGGGGCAACTAAACAGTAGTTTCGCTGAAAATAGTCTAAGAAATATTATGAAGAAGGTCTCCAGAAATTGGCTCGTTAAGAAAGAATAGAGACCTATTCGAGGTAAGGACACGAAGAAGAGAATGCGAATGTTTTCCACTGGACAGTGTTTTCAAGTGAATTATAGAAAAAGTTCTGTTTCCCCACGACCTTAGCTTTTTCCCGTTCAGAAAGAGCCCCCAACCTCATCTGAATGTAGACTAAGAAAATCTTAAACACCGACAGCACTAGTGATACATTAATGAACTAGATACTGATCAAACGATTATTGGGTTTTTTAATTAAATATCTGCTCATAGAGGGTTAATAGTAATTAGAACGTGAAGATGGTGAAAGACGATTCACACAAGAACACACAGAAGAGATATTAATATTGTAGTTAGTTAAATAGAAGAATGAACCTATGTGAAGCGAAATGATGATATGAAACTTGTTACCAAAATGATGAGTAATCTACACAGTGCATGTGTCTCTAAAAGCTTTTTCCGGGTAGGATGATTCACATGTATGCATAGAATGTCTAAAGTAGTTATAAGTTATGTTTAGTGGGTTATCTCTAAGACGATGACGTTCTCATGAATACTTTTGTTGTACTGAGAACGTTGACGATATACAGTCCTTCGGTGTTTGACAATATCTCTATAGTGTTGACAAACGTGTGAAAAATGTCTGTTGTCAGATCTTCGAAGGCTACTGGCCAGACTGGAGATTGTAACGAAACGATCTTGGCATGTAGACTCATCACCTTGAGTATGTATGCTTGATTTTCAAGATATACTTGGATGTACGCTGCACTTGATATCTGTATATACGACTCAACTTGTGACTATGGAGTCTACTTAATGAAGTGCGTTTAAGAGTGCGTTGAACTTGGTATAAATATGAGAATCAAATTTTGAGCTCTTTAGCTTGACTCAGGTGGTAAGCTTTCGAGGGAGCTGAACTTGATATAACATGTGAATAAAAATGCTGTGATCACCTCGTAAACGTGCGAGGGAATTCTTCCTTCTTAACTGAGGAAGTTAAGGATGTCCTAAAGTCGAATTCTGCTATCCTGATGCATACTTTAATAGGTTCTTTCTTTTCAGACGTTTATTATTTTAAATGTCTACTGAGACGTCTGTTGCACTGAAGACACACAAACGTCTTCGTAGATTTTCACACTTAATATCAATGGTTGACTTTCTTTTATACTACTCCTTGCAAATGATGAGTTCAATTCTCTAGTGATAATGTATGACATAAAATACTGTGAAGAAATCAGTCGTGCTTTTTTATAACTGTAATTCACTCCGACAGTATCACTTCATTTCTTTATTTCTCTCTTTCATCGTCCTATTATTTGACATATTTATTGCCCTTACATTCATTTTGCCTCGCCACACCCAGACTGTTTACGTTCCACCCGGTTGATTACACAGACCAGCGATAATACGTTTATCTCTTTGAGTCGGTCTAGCAACAGTTGACAAAGACGATCCTTTGTATGCGCAAGCTGGTCGTGCATGATCGCATCAAAAGAAAGCCATATTGCCCGTCTGAGAAATCAGTCTGGGGGATTCACACACACACCGGTGATAATTAGATAATCGTTTCATCTGAGCCCTCTCGGTATCAATATTGCCGATAATCTGTCTGGGCAGGCAATCTTGGCAGAATGTATTACGCCAGGAAAAGAGTTCACAGACTTGTTTGTGAGTTGGCGGAATTATTACTTCTTATTATAAAGAGGTCATGCGTTGGAATATTAAATGTATTATTTTAAAACACGTTGGGAATATTTTGAATTAAAACACCCCAACACAGTGCTAAAGAGCTTACCAGTTGTTTCATTTGAGGAGCCGGAATAAACAATGAATATCATTGGAAAATGTGGCGGAAACACAATCTGGGATTTGATCTGAGAATGAGAGATATAATATAGTGAACTTAGAAGTCACAGAAGAGACTGCATTGCCACGTCAGCTTAGTACTCCCCAAAGCCAGAGAACGAGGGATCGGACCTAGAATTCTATAATTATAAGTGACAGATAGAGTATATAGGCAACTTTGAAACTTACAAGTAAACCCGCATATTTAAATGCACACTCTGAAAACTTAAGGGAGGAGGACTTAAAATACCAATACTGGAAACAGGAATTGGATCACCCATCATAAAAGAAAGATTTCCAGACCAAGTGATTCGCAGAACACCCGTCATAAGAGGAATTACTAACATTTCTCAGACCAAGTGATTCACAGAACAGGGAGGAAATTATCAGGCCAAGGCATTCGAGAGCATATAATCTAAATTGCTCGTGCCCATTCTAACCTGTGCAAGGAGATTGTAGATTCCCAAAATATATGTAACAAATGTGAATTTGACATGTTTTTCTTGCAAGGTGGGTAATAATGAGGCTGGCACCCTCAACCGATGAAAATACTTTATTCACGAGCTACCGCAGCAAGCGCTGGTGATTGTTTCTGGCTAGTTGTGCGTGCGGAAAACCGACAGCAAAGGTAACCTCAGACTCCGACTGGAGCAGTGATGTGTGATGATTATATCCCATGTGCCTGAAGTGTATAGTATCATTGTTACTGTATGTTTCTTTTGGGCTGTCACTTCTGTTAAGTGTAGATGACACAGGGTATTTTGTATTAAATACACATATGTCTTAGTCCTCGAAATACTACACCCGAGAGAGAGAGAGGGGTGGTGTGGAACACATTCAAGTAATAACGAACACTAGCTATGTTCCCAACTCTGTCTAATGTATTCAAATAATTATCACCACAAAATCACAACAATATATGTAGTTAGCGAAGTGTAACACATTGATGAAAATCTCAGATAACCAAATGCCTTATCTTCTCACAACTAAATATCCTCTTGCATTCGACAATTCGAGTCAGCCATCATCACCAAAACCCTCATCGCTCTACCTACTCTCTCTTCTTCACTCACCAATCAGAACGCCCCTTGCGTTCACCCCTGACCTGCTGATCTCGCAGTTTCGTATTGTTAAGTTAAGTGTATGAGAACACCTCTCATACCCGACTGGCATTATGTACCCGCCCCCAGCGCAG
The DNA here is from genome assembly GCA_024509875.1 of Oreohelix idahoensis. Lineage (NCBI taxonomy): Eukaryota > Metazoa > Mollusca > Gastropoda > Stylommatophora > Oreohelicidae > Oreohelix > Oreohelix idahoensis. The sequence goes on along the minus strand of JAMPIV010010073.1, from coordinate 106,184 downwards.
CACCGCCAGTCCACAGCTGTGTTAATCACACTGTGACATCTACTCTCTCCCCCCCCACCCCGGGGAAAAAACGAAGTTTTTCTTTTATTTTTTTTTTCTTCTGGAAAGCGGCTGGGCGCAATACACACCCCCAACATCCGGCTTTTGAGCCAAGTATACATTCATATCCATCTTATCCTAACATACTCAATTAAACATCGTGTGGGGGAAAAAACCAAGAAAAAAACAATCATTCTACAAACGAGACAGAGTGTCAGCTACAACGTTGAGCTTACCCTCTAGGGGTAAAACAGTAAATTTGTACTGCTGCAGTAAGAGAGCCCAACGAGTTAATTTCGAGCTTGTCGATTTCGACGATTGTAAAAATGAGAGTGGTCGATGGTCTGTCTGTAATACAAAATGTGCACCTATCAAATACCGGGACAACTTTGAAAGATCGAGTTTGCTGAAATATGTCGCGTGGGTGAGTTGTGTTAAGAGATCTTCCTGATTAGGTATTGGTTCAGCGTCAACGACGGTGATGCTGTTCAATCTCCGAAAGTCAATACATATACAAAGCGATCCGTTCTTCTTGCGAACCACAACCATTGGAAAAGAAAATGGTGAATCAGACGGAGAAATGATCCCCAGTCGTTCCATGTCACCAATTTCTCTCTCGACAGCCGATTTGAAATGCATGGGCAATGGATACGGTTTTACCCTAATAGGCTGATCGCATGTCAGAGTGATATCATGACAAATCAGGTCTGTCCGTCCTGGCAGATCTGTGAGGACATCCTTAAACTCCTCTAATATAATCTCTACTTCCGACTTTTGTTCTACTGTTAAGTCATCCCCGATTCGCACCATATTCCATGACTCCGAAGGAACCAGGGGTACGAGGGATAACTGAATATTCGCTTCACCTTTTTCCTCTCCCGTGTCATCAATGACTGCCTTAATACCACTGTTGCTTCAGTCTGTGCTGCCCTTGTGACTGCTTTCGATGCCTCAGGTCGTTCTACATATGCCCTCAGCATATTCACATGAAATACCTTCTCCTTATTTCGGACCGAAATTAGGTAATCGACATCTGTCATTTTTTAACCACCTTGAATGGTCCTTGCCACGTAATGCTCAAGCGATCCTCTTTAGCTGGTAAAAGTATCCAAACTTCCTCACCTGGAACTAGGGATACTAGTTTGGAGTTCCGATTTGCGTACTTCCGATACCGTGCTAACGACCCCGCCAAACAATCACATGCCACCAAACAAGATTTTACAATACGTTCTCTGAGGCTCACTACATACTCATAACTCGTAACTAAGGTGATATTTGCACATTTTCCAGTTAATAAATTCTTCAATATGTGCATCGTCCCCCTTGGGTTTGCCCCATGCAGTAATTCGAAAGGGGAAAATCCTGTATTCTCTTGGGGAGCCTCCCTATAGGCAAAAAGGACCGCTGGGAGTAACCTATCCCATTCTTGCGGAGATTCTGCGGTCACTTTTGCCAGCATGTGTTTTAATGCACCGTTAAAACGCTCGCAAACTCCGTTTGACTGACGGTGATATGGACTCGTGAATGTTTGGGCAATACCCAACAGCCCAGTGATTTCTGACATCTCCTTCGAAATGAACTGACGGCCCTATCCGATAATATCTCTTCCGGAAAACCAAACCTGCAAAACCTCAGCGACTGCTTGTGAAGTAATACTCTTCATCGGCACCGCCTCCGGCCACCTGGTGCACAAATCTACCATCGTTAAAATGAAACGATATCCCCTGTCTGAAGTGACCGAGAGGGGGCCTATAATATCAATCGCTACTTTCTGGAAAGGTCGTACTAACAAGTCCGTAACCTGCACTGGAGCTTTGAGAGTTCTGCCTTTATGCCTCATCTGTTGGCATATCTTACATGATCTGCAATATAGTTTAATGTCCTTGCTAAATAATGGCCAATAGAATTGTGACAGCACCCTCTGGCGCGTTCGAGCCACACCCATATGTCCCGCGAAAGGGGAGTCATGTGCAACCTCTAACACTTTTGCTCAAAAACTACACGTTACCACCACTTGGCACCGAGTTTGTAGTCCCTTAGCGAAACACCTAGTGAGAACATTATTCTTGAGCTCGAACTAATGTCTGGCCAACTTCGTGCACTTTACATCACCTCTCTCGGCAAAGTTTTAAAATTTACGCAATGATCCGTCTGACCGTTGGTGCTGGATCAAGTCCGACACCTGTGTATCCTGACTCCCTTTGACCAATTCCGATGTCTTAGCTTCATGATGCGTCGCTTCTAATGCGTCATATGCCTTTGACTGTGCCCTAGTAATCACTGCATTAGCCCTAAGCACACGATTGTCCCTCCATTTCCTGATGTCCATCTGAGTACATTCCTGCACACCTTGCACATTATTTACAATCAAATCCGCTATCGGAGCTTCGAGTACACAGGCCTGTACTCTACCAGATATGAAGGGTGTGTCCACCTCAGTAATGGCAAGAGGGTAATACTCAATGTTACCCCCGAAAGTGACGCATCTTGCTGTCTTACCTATCAAGCATGAATCGTCAATGCAGGATCTACGCACTCCTATAGTTGTGCAGACCGTGTCTCTCAACACAGACACTTCCTGCTTTTGCACAAATCCTGGATGCAATTCCAAATGACCATTTTCTTCAAGAGAAGAGAGACAAGGCAGAGTGTGACCACAGATAAGCATAGGCTTACCGTCTGGTTCAAATAATGGTCTACACCCTAAGCAATTCTCATTGTTTGAGGTTTCTAATATGCAAGCCGAATTCGCTCTTCTGAATTATTAGCACAGACCTTTGCCAATCCTAGATGCGCGGTCACGTATTGGTGTCCTAATTCTGACATCATACCGATGTTTTTGGGCTTGCGTTCCTAAAAAAACGCAATAAGCTCAGATGAACACGATGAAAATACCTTGTCCCATAACATAAGGTCGAAATGCCCATCAAAGTCTTTAGTAATACCTTCCATCTCAATCCATCGATTTAATAGCTGAGTAATTTTCGCAATGAAATCTTCAAAATCCTGATTGACGCTTGGTCTCACGTCTCGGAAACGAGCCCGATACCCTTCCGCCGTTAGACGAAATTTCCTTAACAACCTCTCCTTGACTATGTCATAATGTGCTCTGTCGGCTAAAGGGATACTATATACAATTTCTAACGCAGATCCTGAAAGTAAGTTTCCCAGCAGAACAGGCCACTCTTCCTTCTTTATCTTCTAAGCCAAAACCTCAGCTTCAAAACGTTCCAAATACACGTCCATGCTGTCCAAATCTTGATTAAAATTAGGTAACCGTAGTCTATAGAGACGTGATAATTCTTTCCCACCTGAATCGTCTTTCCTGGATTCATTATCTACCTTCTTCAGATTAATTTCTCTGTCAGCTTCAATTTTCTTCAACTCTTTCTCCGCTTCAATTTTCTTTATCTCTTTCTCTGCTTCTATCTTCAATTTATCAGCTTCAATCTTCAATTTCTGGAATTCTTTCTCCTCACACCGTTCCATTCTACCATTTTCCTGTTTTTCTCTCCATTTTTTTTCTGCCCATTCTTGTAGAGCAGGGCCTGTTAATGCTAGCTCTTTACCAACATCAAAATATTCTAAGTGGCTAGCCTCTAATGTAATTAAATTAAAATTTCTTAAAGCAGTACTCAGTGTACAAAAAAAATGCCTTCAGTATTTCCCACTGGAAAAATATCAGATATTATACTAAAAAAAAAAGAATCAAAATTATATGTAATGCCTATTCAGAAATACTGTATGTACCAATCAAATAGGTGTATTCAGTATTATTGTGTGACGTTATTCAACAGCATAATTTGCTGTACATATGACACCCATAATATTTAAGCAGTGAACCTAAACCCTACTGCAATACAATTAATTTCATAAACATACATGTGATTCTCAACCAAACCAGAAAACTACGCTTACACAAGCAAAAATACACAACCTACTCTTATGCCATCGGTACTGGAAGTGAAATTAAGATACACTTCCCTAAAACAAAACAAACATAAATACAAACAATGATGACAATAATGAAGATGATCAAGACGACCTTACTACACGAACGAATACAACAGTACGGTGGAATAAGAAAAAAAAATCCTCAGACAGCACCAGATGTCTAATTATAAACCGTAGCTGTTAAGAAATGAAAACAAGAGTTTGGGAAATTAACGTATGTACATGATAGTAAGAAGAATACAAGAGAATACTCCAATTAAACATGACCAAGAGACACTATTACAAATATGACACCGTGCAAACAAACCAGACCTGCACCCCTAATACACTAAAATGTGCAACGTGAATTATGCAGGGCAGCCAATAGGGTCAGCTCTATGTGCCCGTGCTCCGGCACACAATTCACCTAGCAACAGTCCTAAAGAACAGTTTAACATAATCTCTTTCCGCAATGCAAAAGAGAAAATCCTAAACCCACACAACAACCAAATGACACCAAAATTATACTTCTACGAAAACACAACAAAAACCTACACTAGACAATGAAGTGACCAAAGGTAGTATGATGCAACACCGCACCAGTTGGATGACGTACTCACCAACCAAATGGAAAAGAGGTCACATGAGAATGATTACTAATTATATAATATTATAAAGTAGAAAGGTACTAAAAGAAAAATAAGTGTCCAATAATATATAATAATAATACTATATTAAGAAAATGAACTATAAATCAATTAAATTGATGATCTCCGAAGGTCTGGGTTCCTGATGATGACGTTGATATCCACAGCACCTTAGTCACTAATGATCCAATGGTCCACACAACGAACGACACGTTACAAAGTTACGTAAAGTTACAAATATTGTCCATTAGGATGACCCCTGAGTAAGGCACAAAGTTCACGCTTGTCACCAGATAGTGCCTTGTCTTCACTGAAATATCACAGAGTTGTCAAGCAAAAAGTCAGACCACACGCATCAAAAATATACCACAACTGTATACTAGCTCGTCGTCAGCACAAGGCGAGGATTTGCCAGCTCCACTCCAATAACATCTCACGAGTTCATGAAAGTTACCACCATTTGCAAAGGTGTAGTGCAGCATTCTACGTAAGAAAAAATTCAGTACAGTTTATGATAATGGACTGCAGTGTTTTGTATAAGGCAAAGATCGTAACGTAAATCTGGTACTGTTCAGCTTCTGGCAACCTCCGTAACGACCGTGTGTAAAATGTTGATACTGTAATGCACCAGTTCCCATGTTCGGCATGCACCCAGTTCCACAAGAAGACTCAATCACTTGATATCCCCAGGTACGTCGTCTCCTGAGCCAGTAAACACTGTGTAGTGGCAACACTGTCCCACTGTTGGCTTTCAAACGGCGCTGCAGCGGCCTCTAGTCTTGACTAGTCAGACGCTGAAATGAATGCTACAAAGGCTGCCATCCACTTCTTCGCCCAAGCTGTACTAGCAGCAACATCTTCGTGCTCTCAGCCCCGCAGACAACAAAATGAATGTCAACGAATATGCCACAACCTGGTTCACACGGCAGACGTTGGCTGACACGGCGCCGTTTTCTTAACAAGAGGAGTGCTCAATGTCGCCCTGACATTTTGGTAGCTCTGACACAGCGTACTGTTCATAATAAATACCCCCACTTCACTGTGTCTCGCTAATCTGTGACCCGTGACTCACTATTCAAAAAAAAAAAAAATACCTGACAACTACGGGAATGAAAAAACAGGCCTACAGTGTATGTGACCTAAAATAGATTTCTGACCTGGCGCTGTATTGACATGCAAAGATAATCAAACATGAGGACCCAAATACGAGCTCCCCACCTGACACAGGGTATTTTGTATTAAATACACATATGCCTTAGTCCTCGAAATACTACACCCGAGAGAGAGAGAGAGAGAGAGAGAGAGAGAGAGAGAGAGAGAGGGAGGGGTGGAGTGGAACACATTCAAGTAATAACGAACACTATCAATGTTCCCAACTCTGTCTAATGTATTCAAATAATTATCACCACAAAATCACAACAATATATGTAGTTAGCTAAGTGTAACACATTGATGAAAATCTCAGATAAACAAATGCCTTATCTTCTCACAACTAAATATGCTCTTGCATTCGACAATTCGAGTCAGCCATCATCACCTAAACCCTCATCGCTCTCCCTACTCTCTCTTCTTCACTCACCAATAACGCCCCTTGCGTTCACCCCTGACCTGCTGACCTCGCAGTTTCGTGTTGTTAAGTTAAGTGTATGAGAACACCTCTCACACCCGACTGGCATTATGTACCCGCCCCCAGCGCAGCACCGCCATTCCACAGCTGTGTTAATCACACTGTGACAAAAGAAATTCGTTACAGTTGTTCTGTTACTGTTGAATGTTTGTGGTGGGTGTTGTGGTGTAGTACCACTGACAAAGACGATGTCAGTAATGTCAGGCTTACTGTTAGTTGCCCACAGGTGTGTAAATATAATGGGCGAATGTCGTGAATTATTTAAATACGTATGTCTCTGGTGTCATCCACACAACTGTAACGCCAGGTTAGGAAATCCACCAACGGGTAAGACGAATAAGGTTTCCAACTACTACACAGTTTATTTAACACAGAACATCGACATCACTGGCAGTACATTGTCAGAGGTTAGAACAGTTTGCATAATCCATGACAAATAGGTTGCAGAATATAGTAACTCATCATAAATTGAGAAGGTACATATCCCATCATAAATTGGTTGCATACACAGCAACTCACAGTACATTGCATTAGTATCCTCCATAGGAATATAAATCATCTCAAATCTCTAATTGGTTGCATACACAGCAACTCACAGTACATCGCATTAGTATCCTCCATAGGAATATAAATCATATCAAATCTCTAATTGGTTGCATACACAGTAACTCACAGAACATCGCATTAGCATCCTCCATAGGAATATAAATCATATCAAATCTCTAATTGGTTGCATACACAGCAACTCACAGTACATTGCGTTAGTATCCTCCATAGGAATATAAAACATATCAAATCTCTAATTGGTTGCATACACAGCAACTCATCATACATTGCATTAGTATCTTCCATAGGAATATAAATCATATCAAATCTCTAATTGGTTGCATACACAGCAACTCACAGTACATCGCATTAGTATCCTCTATAGGAATATAAATCATATCAAATATCAAATTGGTTGCATACACAGCAACTCACAGTACATTGCATTAGTATCCTCTATAAGAATATAAATCATATCAGAATCTATGTCATCCAAAAGCACGCTGGGCACACTAGCGAGACTATAAAAACCGTCTAGAAGCTCTGCCAGAAACGTAATGCCCGAGATTATAGTTTCTCAGTACAACTCAGTGAATCTTTGTTCAAGCGCGAACTAACAGCTTGATATGTGAGCTCAGCTCATCCGTATCTCTCCCCCAACTACTCAGAACATTTGAACAGTTTCTTTATTTTTTTTTGAAACTAACAAATACATACTCAGTTGAGCTATGTTCCAAAAATATCGTACACAAAGCACCCAAATAAAAAATCTATCTCATAACTTTAAACGTGCTTACTAGCGTGTCTATAAAAATCAGACCTGTACGTAAGAATCCCCAACACTTAACTCCCACTAAAAAAACATGAATTAACAGATTACACCGACCCCAGGGGAAAAAATGATATCATCATATTTTTTTCTTTTAATTACATCGAACAAAAATGTGAGGTCGATCAAATTCTAATATCTACAACAAAGAATGACGCTATTTTAAGTCATATCAACAAACCAACAATAGAGGGATGGAAGTATGTGCGGAGTATGAAGATGAAGTATGCAAAGAGAATCAAATTCAAACACAGATGAAGTATATTAAGTATAGACTAAATATGAACCAATAAGTGGAAAGTGAAAAGAGGAGATGAAATGAAATGAAGAATGACCAACAATGAAATGTGTGAAGTGAAAGTAAGCAATGATACAACATGGTAACAATTTAAATTAAACAATGGATAGGAAAACAGCAAGGAACAAAAAGGCAATTCATATATAAACCAAAAAACAACAAGCAAGCTATGATCTAAATAGAGCATAATAGCCAAGAGAAACAAGTTAGTTAACTTATTGATCACTAATAATGAGCTTATTATAGAAAGTAGATACTAATACTGCGTATAAACAATTACTACTGGCGCACAACTAGAAGCTAGTTAATAATAATAAATAACAATGTCAGAAAAAACACATTTTCTAAATGTTCAATACCGAAATGTATCGTAATGAAACGTTAAGTTAAAATATAATAGTCAACACTATTGTCACTCGTTCAAAGTTCATCAACACACTGTTGTGTATGAATAATATTCTAACAACGTGTCACATGAAAGTTAAAGAACACAATGTCAAAGCTCCAGCGGCCTTAGAAAGTCTTGTGAGCATATTGAGACAAAAACATCCCCTGTGGAGTCAAAATACCGAATGGCTTGAATGGTACAGTCAAACTGGCGCAAGGCGACACGTAGAACAGGTTGTTGAGTAACTGCATAATCATGTAACAAAACAGCTCCGATTCCCATCGAGAAGCCGTTCCTGCGAATAATCAAATGAAAATTTCTGTTTGTTAACGGTATGATATTATTTGAGAAAAAAGTTAACTTTAAATTTAACCTACCGGATGTTGCCGTGCAAACTTCAGACCACTGTATGATGTTAGTCGAACCTTCCTCCGATAAACGAGAAAGGGTAGCAGTGAAAGTAGCACAGACTTACTTGAAATTATCAATTATATAGGGCGATAAAAGGGTCCTAGAAAAATAGCAGCGTGCAATGATGTTCGGAAAAGTCGTGAATATACTAATGAAACCGACCTCATGTTGAGTGTAATGATGACCAAGAGTGTAATGATGGCTGACAATATGAGATTTTGCGCAAGACAAAGGAAATGCAGTTGACAAAGGCGTATATCTCAAAGGCTGAACTTAAGTCATAGCCTGTGTACTGGGCAAAGAAAAAAGCAAGAAATATACAAAAAGATGTAAAACCAGACAGTAGTAAACTTGGACCTGCGTCAAAGTTTAAAAGGAAAGCAGAACGTGCGGCAAAAAGTCGAAAAACACGAAGATACTGATCTAAGCGGCCCAATAAGAAAGGTAAAGAAACTCATATGGTATAGATATGTACTAACAACCAAGGCCGTACATGTAGCAAAGAAAACACTAGTCATTGCAGAAAAGAAGTTGCAATCACCGTAACTGGATGTAGATTCGGTCGTAGCGATAAAGTTAGTGTGTGTGTCAGACGAAACCGAAGGATCTTCTTCTATAATAGTACTTAAAGAAGAATCAAAGTTAGAGTAACGACGTACTGAGGTATGTCGCACTAGGCTAAAAGAAGCACCAAAATTAGTATGATGAACAATCGTATCATCAATACTACAAGAATTAGCAGAATGTACCACGTTAGCAGAATGTACCCGGTGATACGATTTTGGCATAGTCGTTAAGATGGCGGCAGTAAGGTTATGTTGCCGTTCCCAAGCAGCAATTGGTACCGGTGTACACCTTTATACTATGTATCTGTCCGACAGTAAGGTCGGCGAAAGGCGCTCTGGGCATACATGAGTTTATATAACCAGTAAAAAAATGGTCTGGCAATGTGGACTATTGCAGTCGGAAAAGTCTCAACTGTCCCACCGAATGTCACACATTTCACCATATTACCTGTTGCGCAAGATGGATGAACTAGAGACTGTCTAAATCCAACAGTCGTGCATCCCGAATCACAGAGCACTGAGACGGGATTACTATTCACAAATCCCTTGTGTAGTGTTAAAGAAACTGATCCGTCATGTGCAGACAAGGCTGAAATAGTCGGACGAGTAGGTAGAGGATGACCACAACTCAAGGTAGTCACCGCTGTAGGCTGGAATAAAGTTGTGCACTCAGGGCACTGAGATGCTCGATTGAAATCGAAAGCAGAACAAGCAGTAGCATTAGAGACATTGTTATTATTGTTACCCTGATTAACAATAACCTGAGGCTCCTGTTAAGCAGAGTTAGCATGGCAATGCAATCTATCATTTTGAGATCTAAAACTATATCGAGATCGATCATAACTATTATCTCTATTGGGACCATTATTATTCCCTCTGTAGCGACCATTATTCTGATTTGAACCCCAGTTAGCATTGTTGCGGTTACTATTTCCTCTCGGATCAAAATATCTATTAGAGTAATTTTGTAGCCTTCGAGAAAAATTACTGTAAGGTTGATAATCCCTAGTGTAGTTATCCCTTCCATAATTTTCAGAATTATTGGAACCAAAATGCTGAGGTCCATTAAATTGTCTCCAGTTTCTTGGAGAATGAGAATTACTACGTGATGAACCCCCTTAGTACTGTCTAAAACCACGATAATCTCCCTTACCAAAATTGCGATCAACACTTTGTGATCTACGGCGAAAATTAGAAACATATGGTATTGCCGAAGCCACGGGTAAACCTTCTCTGTCTTGAGAGTGGCCAACAATTGCATTTGGGTGTGCCGTTACGTATTGGCGACAATATTGTTCTATATCGTTCCAGTTTGTAGGCTTTCGCTCATGTAGAAAGGAAAGAAAAGAAGTGTTAACTGCCGACATGACTTTATCACGAAGCAATAAGTCCATGAGGGCTTCATAAGTGCGTTCAATTTTTGAGAGCTCAACCCAACGTGAGAACGTAAGACGAATATTTGCTATAAATTCTGAAAAATGTTTTCCAGTCTCCGGCAATAGAGATTTAAAGCGGAGACGATAACCGTCTTCATCAAGTTGGTATTTTTAAAATAACACAGCTCTGACAGTATCGTAGTTATTCTTATCAGGTCCTTCCTATATACTTACAGCTGTCATAGCTTCGCCTGAAAGTAGTTCCATTGGTCGTGTACAGTATTCCGACTTATCTATTTTGTGCGACTCACATGTGAGTTCAAATCTATTCAGGTAGAATAAGACGTCACCGGAGATAGGTCTAAAAGGAGGCAATCTGATCTTATAGAAATTAGAATTGGTCCTATGTGAAGTTGTTTGAGTGTCCGTTGCATTTCGTGTATTACTTTCATTGATTACCTTCATGTTTTCAAGTTCCATAGAGAACAACTTTTGCTCGTAAAGTCTACGGTTTTCTTCAGCTTCCATTTGAAGTTTCTTATCTTCAGCTTCCATTTGAATTTTATATTTTTCAGTTTCCATTTGAAGTTTATATTTTTCAGTTTCCGTTTGAAGTTTTTTGTTTTTCAGCTTCCTGTACTTTTGCATACTCAACAAGTGCAAAGTGTTTCAATTCCTCAGTCTCCATAGCAAGCGCCTTCCCCTGCGTGATGAAATAGTCTAAACTAGACATTATGTCTAATTTTATAAGATATTTAACTTATGTTGGATATTTTGTAAGAAATTAACTTTATGTCTACTTAGTGGATGGCAAGTCCTTGTTAATAGAACTTGTATACAAATATAGCATATAATTATAATTCAAAAATTAAGTGTACAACATTAGAACAAGAAATACTTGATAAAGGTACGGAAATGACAAAAACCAAGACAAAATACCCAAGACAAATGATAACGTTCGCAGAATCAAATAAACAAGAAAGCAGAACTAAAGAAAAAATATTGCAAAAAATGCAATGACACTGCGAGAGAAGTGACATGACAAGCAACAGCACTGTGTATAAATAAAAAACGTGTATAGAAATAAATGATAGTAAGATTGAGAATGACAATCTCAAACAAGTTAATCAAGAAACTAAGGTACAGAGAAAAATAGCACAATAACGACAATAAAACAGTTTGTCACACCTAAACAATGGTGTCACAGATCACCAAACACGGTGGACTGAAAATCCTTCAGCAAAAATGCTGAAATTTCCACTGCGGGAAATCTGCAAGAGTGTCCCTAAAGAACGCTTACGTAGGCCCTGGAATGCAAAACTCGGATGTTTCCTACTGTAAGTCATCTCCCTACCAAACCCGAATAAACATAGAACATTAAATAGAACACATAGTATACATTATAAAGAAAGGCTCACTAACGCATACAGTGGCACAGTGCACATACATAAAACCACTTATCTGCAAAAGAATTCCCGGCCTTCGCGACAACGACAACGATGGGCATCGGGTGTCACACTGCACGTTGCAGTCCAACGTTGATAGGTACAGGAGCTCCTAGTTGATAATGAAATTCAAACGAAATACTTGACATTTAGTCTTGACATTGGACGTTGAAATCTTGACTTTGCAACCTTGTACTTCTAGATTTTAGTATCGTATCCCAAATCACTGGAGACACCACTTCTGTTACTGTATGTTTCTTTTGGGCTGTCACTTCTGTTAAGTGTAGAAATTCGTTACAGTTGTTCTGTTACTGTTGAATGTTTGTGATGGGTGTTGTGGTGTAGTACCACTGACAAAGACTATGTCAGTAATGTCGGGCTTACTGTTAGTGGCCGACAGGTGTGTAAATATAATGGGCGAATGTCGTGAATTCTTTAAATACGTATGTCTCTGGTGTCACCCACACAACTGTAACGCCAGGTTAGGAAATCCACCAACGGGTAAGACGAATAAGGTTTACAACTGTTACACAGTTTATTAAACACAGCAACATCGAAATCACAGAAAGTACATTGTCACAGGTTAGAAAAGCATGCATAACCCATGGCAAATAGGTTGCAGAACATAGCAACTCATCATAAATTGAGAAGGTACATATCCTATCAGAAATTTGTTGCATACACTGCAACTCACAGTACATTGCGTTAGTATCCTCCATAGGAATATAAATCATATCAAATCTCTAGTTGGTTGCATACACAGCAACTCACAGTACATTGCATTAGTATCCTCCATAGGAATATAAATCATATCAAATCTCTAATTGGTTGTATACACAGCAACTCACAGTACATTGCATTAGTATCCTCTATAGGAATATAAATCATATCAAATCTCTAACTGGTTGCATACACAACAACTCACAGTACATTGCATTAGTATCCTCCATAGGAATATAAATCATATCAAAATCTCTGTCTTCCAAAAACACTCTGGGCACACTAGCGAGACTATAAAAACCGTCTCGAAGCTCTGCCAGATACTTAATGCACGAGATTATAGTTTCTCAGTACAACTCAGTGAATCTTTGTTCAAGCGCGAACTAACAGCTTGAGATGTGAGCTCAGCTCATCCATATCTCTCACCCAACTACTCAGAACATTTGATCATTTTCTTTATTTTTTAAAAACTAACAAACCCATTCTCAGTTGAGCTATGTTCCAAAAATGTCGTACACAAACCACCCAAATAAAAAATCTATCTCATAACTTTAAGCGTGCTTACTAGCGTGACTATAAAAAATCAGACGTAAGAATCCCCAACACTTAACTCCCACTCAAAAAACCTGACTTAACAATCATTTGGTGAGTTCAATGCACTTTGTTAATTGTAATTCAGGCTCGCCATTATTCGCACTGTCCAGAAACATTTTCTCAGTTTAATACCCAGAAGAGTACTGGTGATTTTTAATCATCTTCCATTAGCTACGCTGTGTACTCATGAATTTAATTCTTCTTAGAGATTAACATTGGTGGGTGGACAACGAGATAATTGCGCCTGTTAAGCTTCGAACTCAGTGTACTTAGCAGAGGCATTTGTCATTTCTAATTTTTCCATAGGTTCGAGTTACAAGACTATTCGTGGTTACAAGGTATCAGACTGTTTGAAGTACTGAAGTTCCTACGCCTCTAGTATTAGAGGAGAGCATCAACACTGACCGCCTACATTAGACAAGTGTGTGAAGAAGTGTCTCCTTATAAAAGAAGGGACGAAAACCACGGCTACAGCCCTCACCTTGATCAGTTAAATCCTGATTAAAAGGCATCAGCAACGGACTTTAATCACACCCCTATTAAGTCTCTATAAAGACGCTTTATTCTGATATTTCATCAATCTTTCCATATTTATTTTAACCTGTTAAAGATGAATTCACTATTAAATTTACTATATGTTATGTTAAAACTAAACAATCATAGTTGATTCAGTTGTTATACGTATGAAAGCAAACGTATGAGCAAGACTATTTTATATATCTTCTTATTCTTCTTCGATCCTTAGCCGCCGACCGTCAAAGCAGTCAGTGACCATCACGCTCGGTGGTGTCTTGTAGGGCAACAACAAATTGATTCCACTTTGCTCTGTCGGTGGCCATCCTTCGTACAGTGCCCCAACTCTGGCTCATTCCTTGCATCTAAGCCTCCACAGTCCTCCGCCAAATTGTCTTTGGTCGGCCTCTCTTTCGTTTTCCTTCAGGGGTTCTTAGCATAGCTGTTCTTGTGATGGCATTGGGGTCTCTTCTGAGGACATGGCCGACCCAGCTCCAGCGCCTGCCAGCTATGATGGTGTGCATGTCCTATTGCTTGCTCCGAGTAAGCAGATCTTGGTTAGTGATGGTATTCGGCCAAAAGATTCGGTGAATTTTTCTTAGGCATGTTGTGTGAAAAGAGGACAAATTTGACATTTCCTCCTTCTCTGTAACTCTCCAGCATTCCACACTATAGAGAAGCAAAGAAAGCACACAGCTCTGATATAATCTTAGTTTCTTGCTTGTACTGTACTGAGAGGACTTCCAGATCTTGTTTAGACTAAAAAAGCTGTTCTTGCTTTGTTCATTCTGTTGTTGATGTCTTTGCTTGCTCTGCCGTCTGGTGTTACTATGCATTCTAGGTATGTGAAGGTGCCTGTCTGTTCCAGTTGCTGATACCTTAATGATATGGGCTCAGGGCTGCTCACATTGAGCGCCATGACCTCTGACTTCTTTAGATTGATGTTCAAGCCCACCTGCTGGCTATATTTATTAAGTCTTTCCGTTTTTTCCTGGATGTGTTGATGTGAAAGTGCTAGTAGTGCAAAGTAAATCTGCATATTCCAGATCTTCCACTGCAGAAAACGTAGTCCATTTTATATATATATATTAACATATATTTCTAAGTATATATTTACCTTTAAACATAGCTATACCATTTTAAGAGGAAATTCGCTGAATCAACTCTGCTGGAGGCTTGAACGGGCTTAAAACCATTGCTTAAATCCGTCACAAAAAGCGACGGGTCAGATATAAGTTAACAATTGTTCAGCCCAATGCAACATTGTTTTTGACTTCTGAAAATATCTTGTTAAAGCGTCCTTAAGGTAGACCCTTCATTACTCTTCTATCTACATCTCTGCCAAGAGTAATCTTGTGCAAAGGTAGTGTCGTGAAACATTCTAAATCCACATATATAAATTAAAACGTAAATGTAAAGCCTAACACATTAATTCAATAAAAGGGAAAGAAGAATGGTAAAGAACAGTGCTGTCACAATGACTGTACTCGAGATCCCCCTTTTTCTGCCTCGTCTGCATATTCTCACGCTTTCACGTTTACTAGTAAAGCCTACAGCAGCATACACGCGTTTCAACAAAACAATAAAACGTGTACTGTATTTCTTAGAAAACCTTGAGATACGCAAGCGGCTTAATGACCTAGATTAATATTCCATTAATTTCATTTTATACACTACGTTAACATAAACGAAAGGACAGATGGACTTAGGATAAGAGAGAGTGAGGGCTGAACGGAGGAACGCCGGCAACACTAACACGCGTCTCGCGATATAAAATTAATGCCACCCCAAGCGTAAGCCCTGAAGCACTAACTTTTTTTTTCAAATAGACAGTGATAAAAAACACTACAAATACGAGGGTTAGGTTTAAAAACCTGTTTAATGCTTATTAGTAAACATGACATTATACTGTTTTATGTCTGAAAGCCTGACAGTACCGAGACACCACATCGTATCGAAGTGAACGGGAGGTAGAAGAAAATGCATATTTTGAACGCAGCCACTTAGCTCCATTAAATTTATATATTTGGGTTCCTTAGGACTTGCTGACAAAGAATATGTTAAGTGTTACGCAAATAGTCTAGGAATTAACAAATTATAGGCAAATGAAAATAGTGAGGATGTCTGACAGCACCAAATCATAATCGCACAGTGGCATGTGTTGAAACCACCATTTTACGGGAAATAGGCCACCATGTTAAATCCGATTTGATTGGTGGGAATGATATGTAAGGCTAAACATGATTAGTCGGACTGCAAATACTATTTTTGGTTGTTAGGGGAAACGTAGGAAGGGTAAATTTTTTCAAAAGCTTTGTAAACATGGCCCTATTGGCTAGACCCGTTGATATAGTCAATTAGGAGCGTTTGTTCAGTGCCACATTTTAAAATAAACTTACTAAGAAACAGTGCGTTGAGATCCAGCTCATATTTTTCTAAATAAAAGCCTGGGACAGAGGCAGATCGGAATTTGTACCATTATTCATCGCCAGTCAACGTATTTGTTTATTATTTCCATGAATTGTGGTAAGATTGACATATTTGATATATTTTTGATGAAAATTGAATGTGAATTGATAATTTATGTCTGTATATGTGTGTGGTTCAGTAGCAAACATGAGGCAAAGCCTAGATACTGCTCCAACCTGAACAAAACTTGTCGGAGAGAAGTATATCTGCATGGGATCGCCAAATAGTACACTGACACCTATCTTATTGACTAGAAGGAAATAATGCTGGAATTGCAGAGGCGTAGTAACCATTAAGGAGGAGAATACTGGTGTAAATTGTTTCAGATGAAGCTAGCAGTTGGCCTACCGCTCTGAACTCAGTGTTTGTTATGTATTGTGTTCAGTGTGGAAATAGATTATAAATTAGTTCTGAAGTAGGAGGTACAACCTTCTTGTTTCAGGGACCGTGGTCCTAACTTATTGAAACAGCACCTGGTCTGAGTTTTGCTGAATCCAGAGGCTGATAGCATACCCCTTGGTCCAGATAGCAGAGCAGCTAAATCCTATGTGCCCCCTCTAAAATTGACAGTATATTAACTAAAGAGGGACACTAAATTGTTTCAAATGACAGGAACTGTGAACTTTTCCCAATACGATTTCCACCATAAGCAAACACTTGAAGTCATGATGACAAACAACAACCTAGCTTGAAAAGCCAGTATTACCTCATAGTACTACTTCACAACTTACACACATAGAATAATAATAATAAAATATGTCAATACAAAGATCATATCTATAAATTGTGTACATACAACTTGTAATTACATTTGATTGTGATTCCTGGTTCACTGTGTAGTTGAATCAGGATATCTATTATTGAAAGGAATTAATACATATATTTTTAAACTTTAACACTTGACTCATTTAAGATAGTCTTATAGAGTGTTATATGTGTGTGAGTGTCAAAGTGTTGTAAAGTGTTGTGGAATAAATTAAATTGTTTATCTGTCTGTTGTTGTTGTGACTTACACTTCATCATTATCATAACCCTAGACATTCAACGTAGTCATCCCAATATTCCAGAATAATTCTGACTGAGGTATAAATGTGGTAGCAAGTAAGGTCATCTGTAATACACCACACTTATTAGATACAGATACCTTCACAGCTGATCTCAGTCAGTACACTAAGTCCCCTATAAATATTTATATCATCCCACTTTACCACAGGTAGACACCTTTGACGACCCATTTAGATACTCTTGAGTTTTCTCCACTGTTGGGCCACTACTGCAAAGCAAGGTAGGCAATCCAAGACAAATACATATGACAAGTGTGTAATGATGATCTATTAATTTAGATGGAGGTGGAGCATGAACTATCAATTACCTCCTCTCATCTTAGAGAAAAATCTTCTGATTTAATTAATCATTTATGAGAAAGATTAATCGAAAAACTGGCTTCCGCACATTTAGCTATGATGCTAAGTGCAGAAGTGATCTTTACTGAAGACTAAGAAAAAATTTTCATAGTTTTTAAATGATTCACTAACCTCCTTTTCCCTTTCGCAAATTCCTTTAAGAACCCTATAAATTCCAAATATATGAATTTCAATATCCACTCAGGAATGAACACGTTTAATAAGACTAGGCTTCTGGAAAATGTTCAACAACACGCTGTACTGAAATGTACCGATCTATGATGAACATTACGCTACATTATATCTCAACCCGTCCCAGGTGGGTCCAGCTGGCCTAGGGCGTATACCTCCGCCAATAAAACCCATAGCCAGGCCTCCATCTTGTGGCTCAGACCTTGTATATCTATGTCAGTCTAAACGTAAGTGGGCTATTCGGCAGAAACTGTCAATGCCATGCAGCATGGCAAACCGGAGTTTTTACAATTGGCTGGCTAATGCACAAAACCACCCGCCCTCTAACTGTCACAAAGCCCTCCGTGTCAATTTGGTTTTCCCATGCCTTTAATCTCCCTGTTTCATGTCTAAGATTCATATCCTTCTGCCGTCGGCTGCCATCTGGAAACAAAGAGTGAAGTCCGTGTCACGGGCCTTTGATGTCCCACGCCCATAGTCTATTGTTTGCGTGCGTCGATTGTATTGTGCGCGATGACTGCCGTTTATTTAAACAGCGGCTTAGCCATGAATAGATTACCATGCAGTGGCAGCCGCGTGTCTTCCAAAATATTCAATACTCCAAGGTGGTAGATCTGACGATATCTGCACAGGGACCTATGTATCAAAAGAAATCGTTCTATAGCCAGGTGTGTTTCCCAAGATTATGATGAAACCAGATTTGTTTAACAAGGTGTGAAACTGAATCAAAGGAGCGTTAAGTTACACTTTAGATACAAGTCGCGAGTAATAAACATTACTTTAACACCGTTGCAGGAGCACATGGTGGGACTTTAAAACCGATGAAAGAGCACAATGTGGGAGAAAATAGAATAAGAAAGATGGTGGAAAAGATAGAGCGATAAAGCTTGACCTACTGTACGAAAGAAGTCAACAAGGTGAAAAGAGGTGAGAAAACCAGAGGGTGTCGGAGATTACACCTACTCTACTAATTATCTGCCATGATGATTGCGGCATCAGTAAAGTTATATGGAAGGGTCTTCACACCAAAACGCGTGCCAGTTCCAGAGACCGTTATTTGTGTCCAGATTTGTGAGAAGGATGATGAATGCACCGATTTATATAAGGCCATATTGGACATGCCCACTTAGAGTGTAAAGCAATTAACGGGCCCTCCGATTATGTAACTGCTTCATGTTGTATTGCCCTGTACAGCTACCTATTATATATATATATATATATATATATATATATATATATATATATATATATATATATATATATATATGAGAGTTGTCTATTGTATTCGGTGATAAGTGGTTTTGATGGTAGTAAATTTAAAGGTAAACAAGGTGAGGTCAAGCTATGTAAGTACCCTGCATCAGAAAGATGATGATGTGTTTCTCAGGGGTCCCTATCCGCTACCTCTTCTTATCTCACCCAGTGTACATTTATCTCTGTAGTGTTATGTATATGGCAAGTGTCTAGGGTATGTATGTATTTAAGTTGAGGAATGAATAAATACAAACAGAACTGTAATTCAACAAAATGTAAGTAAATAAGACTGGTGGGAACGTTTTGTTATATATCTATATATATATATATATATATATATATATATATATATATATATATATATATATATATATATATATAGATATATAACAAAACGTTCCCACCAGTCTTATTTACTTACATTTTTTAAATAAATAAGTGGAATTGTCCCTACAGTAAGCCTATCTGATTCTATGGGCTCCAGACTATGTATATGGTCACTCAAATGGTGCTGCTTTCTGGATGAAGATATGGCCTGTAGCTCAAAGTATATTGTGAGCCTTCACTGCCCACAATTTCTGTCTTCTCCAGGTTGTCTGTAGCACTTTTTTACTGGTAAGACAACCCTGAAATGAGAAGGAAATTTTCCTCCCCTTTATAGCCTGTCTATAACAATTCCACAACTAATCAAGGGTAATCATACCTGGGATCAGCCATGTGTGCTGACCATATGCACTAAACCCTATATTTCTTTGACTACACTGTCCTGTGTTTTCATTCTTTTTATCCATATGGCATTAAAGCCACTATTCCTTTAGCATTGCTTGTCTTCCCCATAATCAGCAAGGGTGTACAAAATATATCTCGTGACCTGTTTATGACTTCTGTCAAACATACTATGTATAGTGTCACATGTTATTTGAACATTGTGTCACTCCCGAAACCACTACCAATTTATTTTCTCCTGGACTTACAGTCGCAAAATGTTATGGCAAACTTACAAACACATTTATTTTCACTTTCCCAATGGTAACATCAATTTTATTACCACGGCACTATGGCGCAAAATTTGTAAGGCCAATAGCAAAACATTGTTTACACATTTCACTCCGAAAAAGACTGCATTCCTACCTAGGTCGTCTTAACCTGAACCATCTCTCGATTAATAATAATAATAATAAATTCTTTAAGCGCCAAACACGGCGCATAAGGCAGAAACCAGTGCTCTCCAGGTTGTTCGTTGTGACGCCACTCCTCTTAGCTCTTGCACATTATTAGGCCCAACGTTCTTCCTTCTCTTATTATTGTTCTTCTGAGTGTTTCTTTTGGTCTTCCTTTTTTTCCGCTTACCCTCAGGAACCCAAGTGAGCGCCTGTAGTGGTATTCTGTTGTTTTGCATTCGTAGGACATGACCGATATATGACCATCGTCTTTTCCTTATATAGTCGGAGACATATTTCTGCCTAGAGTCTTCTCTTATTTGTCGATTAGTCTTGAATTCTTTCCAACTGATGTTCATGAGTTTTCGAAGACATTTGTTCTCGAATGTATTCAGCTTGTTCTCCAATGATTAGCAGTATCGAAATAAAATATAACCTGATACCTGCTAAGGAAATATAAAAATAAAAGCATCTATCTTACCTCAAGTAAAGAATAATAAATACACATGCACAAAGTTGACTAGCAGTAAATAGGTTTTTCTGATTGCTTTTCTTGTCCAGACGGCGAAAGCTTAGTCACAAGGCTTTCCCGCTGATCTCAACTTGCGATGGCTTTCAAATTCAAATGGCCTGATCTTACAAGGAGGTGTTAATTTTTATTACCCTACCCTCTAACCAATCAAAAAGCGAGTCAAAATTTTAACTTTTTTTGGACTATTCACTTTGAGCAATCGTAAGTGTGTTCGTTCGTCTGATTATCTTTGTGTATTTTATATGTCAGTTATTTATGGACCGATTTCCAATATTAAAAGTGATAATTACACGGTCAACTGACCTCTATCGTTCTATCTAATTTTCCTTTGTTTATTCCTTAACAGTTTCATCTGGGTAATTTTTTTATAATTAATGGTAGTTCTACCCTGCTCTCAAATATTACTAAAATAAATTTCTCTAAGTCAAGATAACTTTATTAAGTGGGAATCTTTATCTTAATATATTAATCAATATCAGCGCTATAATTCAAGATATCCCTGTCTTTCTAATTCCCTTTAGTTATTGAGAAATAAATTATTTAATTTTGGTCAAAAACACAAGACAAGATTGACAGTTAGTTGTCAGCTACACAGGACAGTAGGAAATAGGTCAACGTCTGCTGACCGACGTAAACATTTATGTATGACAGAATTGCTACATGGACCACAGCTGCTACAAGAGTGCTACATAAACCACAGTTGCTGACGAATTTGTTTAATACTGTGACAGTCGTCGACGGACATATGTGTCAAAGTTCACGTCACAAGTTTACGTGCAAGCTCGGATTGTAAACATAGAACAGTTCAACCTGTTGTTTACTACGACATTCTACAAACATTCTAAATTGAAGTCGAGTATGGTGTGATAGCTTCACTTTGGAGACTACTACATCTGTTGTCAAGTTAGGGTGACCTTCAACGGTGGAACGTCTACCAGTGTGTTTACAAGTGTACTGCATTGAACTGCATCTTTGTGGTTGTAGAGGATTGCGTTTAAGATAAGTGGCCTGTGTTACGTGTTAAACTGAGCCTTTATTTTGTGTGCAACTCTGCCTTCCTCTTTACACATTTATTATATGAATTCTATTGTTTACTTGTTCTTTGTTTACATGTTGAGTTAGTTTGTATTTTTTTCTGCGGGTCCAAAGGTTGGAGGGTCTTACAGTAAATATCCCACTCAACCGAGGGTTACTGTAAGCGTTCTATAGGGATTGTGCATATTTCCCACAGTGGAAATTGCTAGCGACTTTTGTTGCTATTTTTTTTTTAACTGTGACGAGATGTGTTAGTGTTGTTTTCGTTATTTTTCTCCGTACTTTAGTTTTTGATTCGTTTTGTTTGTATTTGTCTGCCTTCTCTTTTCTATTGTTTATTTCTATATACCCTTTTGTTTATACACTGTGTTGTCATTGTATTATTGTGAATTTTTCGCAGTTATCATTGTAATTTTTTGCAACATTTGATTTAGTTAAGCTTTATTTTCTTTTGACCTCTGCGAATGTTTTCGTGTGTTTCGATGCTTGTCTTTGCTTAGTTATCGTGATGTTGTTGATATATACAGTCTTCATGTATACCTGATCATTTACTGTTATTATATGATGCAAATTATATACTGAGCTGATTACTGGTGACTTTATAAACAAGGTAATTGTACTTAGTCTTTGTAAAAGACTTATCTCCCAATGAGGTTGGGATAACTTGTGTTGCTATTTCAGAGATATTGACAACACATTTGTAGACAGGATGTCTACATTAGAATACTTTATCGCGCAAGGGATAGCTCTTGGGAAAACTGATGAGAAATTGGAGGAGTTTGCGCTTGCTCAATATGCCAAAGAACAAAAAGCTGAAGAGAAAAAGATTCAAGCGCAGTTAGACAGAGAATTTGAGGAGAAAAAGTCACAAAGAGAAGCTGAGGATAAAAGAATTCAGAACCAGCTAGACAGAAAAGCTGAAGATAAAAGGATTCAAGCGCAGCTAGACAGAGAATTTGAGGAGAAAAGGTCACAAAGAGAAACTGAAGAGAGGAAGATTCAGCAAGAAAGAGATGCTGAAGAGAGAAAGATTCAGCAAGAAGGAGAAGCTGAAGAGAGAAAGATTCAGCAAGAAAGAGAAGCTGAAGAGAGAAAACAGAAAATGGAACATGAACATGAAGAAAGACTCATGGCTTTGGAGACAGAGAAATTAAAAGTGATGAATATGGGTAGTTCTCAAGCAACTTCTTCGAACGCAAAAGGTCACGACTATAAGGTCAAACTTCCTCCTTTTAATCCTACAAAAGATGACACACAGTTCTATCTGGATAGACTAGAACTTAATTGCGTAAAACATAAAGTAGATAAGGCACAATATGTTGGACAACTGTTGAATTTACTTACAGGTGAACCATTAAATATTATAATGGAAATAGAAGAACATGATAGGACTAACTATGAAGTTGTCAGAGCAGCCTTATTGAAAAGATATCAGCTTAAAGAAGATGACTACCGTCTTCGTTTTAAGACTATGTTACCAGAAGCTGGTGTAGAGTACTCAGACTTTATTACAAAGATACGTCTTACTTTCACTAGATGGATTGAGTTGTCTAAGACTGAACATACTTATGAAGCACTTATGGACTTGTTACTTAGAGACAAAGTAATGTCATCTGTTAATGAGTCCTTTCTTGCCTTTATACACGAACGTAAACCTAAGGACATAAAAGAAATGGAACAATATTGGTGCCAATATGTCACTGCTCATCCACAACAAACGATTAGCAATACTAAGATTAAAGAAGGTTTACCCGTGGCTTCTGCGACTCCATACAATTCTAATTTCGGAGGTAAATTTAAAGGTACTCAGCGCAACTTTGATAAGAAAAGTAAGCGTAACTTCGGACAGGATCAAGGTGATTCATCCCATAGAGGCTCGTCTTCTAGGAATTTGAGGCGATCTGATAGCCCTCATAATTATGGTTCCAACAAATTTGGTAACTTTCGAAGAGGTAGCCACAATAAAAACTATCCTCGCCATAATTCTTCAGGAAGACAGCAATATCAGTCTGATAGATATTCTCATCAAGGTGTAAATCACAATCACAATTGTGAAAACTGCGGTTCAAACCAAAAAAATAATAGCTATAGGGGTAATTGCCATAATTCCAAAGGAAATAATAATCGAGGTAGATGGCAGCACAATAATAATAGATCATGTCATCATGCTAACTGTGCTGAACAAGAGTCACAAGGAGTTAGTAATGAACAAAACAGTAGTAAATCTAACGCTAGTGCTGTTTCTTGTTCTGCCTTTGATTTTGGGAGAGCATCTCATAGCCCACAGTGCATCACTTTATTTGAACCTACTACTATATCCACCTTGAGTTGCGGTCATCCTCTGCCCGCTCTTCCTGCCGCAGCAGCGCATGACGGGAGAGAATCTCTTATTCTACATAGGGGTCTAGTGAATAATGATCCAGTCTCAGTCCTCTTTGATTCTGGATGTACCACTATTGGGGTTAGACAATCTTTTGTAGATCCTTCCTGTGCCACTGGAAGAGTGATCAAATGTGTAAAGTTTGGTGGCACAGTGGAAAAATATTCTACTGCTATCATCCGTATAGCTACTCCCTTCTTTACGGGAAAAGTCCAAGCGTGTCTGCTTCCGAATCCTAACGCGGATCTTATCGTCGGACGTATACACGGGGTTAAAGAGTGTACCTCGCAGCAGATTATTGCTTGGGAAAAGCATAACTTGGAAGCTGCTAATGCAGTTATCACGAAAGCACAGGCACAGAATATGCCTCAGACTTCATCGACCGAAGGTGATGAGGTACGTGATCAAGATGATCATATTGTGATTTCACGTGACTCTTTTATCAAAAGTCAACAAGAAGACATTTCGTTAAAAAAATTCTTCGTTCTGGTTAAAAATGGTGACCCAAATAAGAACACAGATCACAAATCTTGGATCACTATGAAGAATGGCGTACTAGTACGTATGGTACAACACTCAGACATGTCTATACATTCACAAATCCTTGTTCTGAAAGACATGAGAGTTAGAATACTGAAACATGCTCACGACTTCCAATGCGCTGGTCATATGGGATTTTCACGTACGAAGTCGAGAGTTCTTGCGGCTTTCTTTTGGCCATTCGTAAACAGAGACATACGTCTTTATTGTCGCTCGTGTAAAGTATGTCAAGAAGTAAAATCGAAAGGTCCTCGCCATGCAGCACCTATCCAGGCTGCGGACATTCCTATCCGTCCATTTCAGAAAATGGCGATAGATATCATTGGTCCTTTCAAAATAAAATCAGCCAGAGGATATCAATTTATTCTTACATGTGTTGACATGTGTACTTGATGGCCAGAGGCCATATCTCTGAAGAGCATTTCGACTGCCGATATTGCAGACGCTATTTGGCTGATATTTTCGTGGTTGGGATTCCCTAGGGAAATCTTGTCAGACCATGGCACCCAACTGATATCTGAGACAATGTCGCAAGTGATGTCTACTCTTAATATTAAGAGGTCACTGAGTAGTATTTATCATCCTTTGTCTAATGGACTAGTCGAATGTCTCGATAGAACTCTCAAAAATTTACTTGGGAAAATAACTGAGGATCATCCTCAGGATTGGGACAGAGTCTTACCCGCTGCTCTCTTTGCTTATAGAGAGGTTCCTAATGAACATACCGGGTTTTCTCCTTTCGAGCTCGTCTTTGGCGCGCGTCCGCGCGGCCCAATGTCCTTGCTTCATATTTTTCAAGCGACGGACGACGCTACAGTCGCTCGTTGTCATTACTCATCTCTGTCTGTCATACAGGATGAGCAATCTACTTTCTCTGACGTTAATCTTCCTCTTCCAATGATTCCACTGCATTCTACTGAATCATGGAAAAATTTTGCAATTTCACCTAAATTGTCAACTGAGGAACAGTCACAAATCTTTTCCATGTTACAAACGTTTCAGTATGTTCTCACAGACATTCCTGGACACACTACAGTCATTGAACATGACATTGTATTGACTGACCATACTCCTATCAGGGTCAGACCTTATCCTATTCCTATCCACTTCCAAACTCAGGTCGAGAAAGAGTTGGATAAAATGATAAAGTTAGGAATAATTGAACCATCCAATTTGGCATACTCGTCGTCTATGGTTATTGTCCGAAAGAAAGACAATAACATACGCATTTGCGTCGATTACCGTAAACTAAATCAAGTATCGAAGTTCGATGCTGAACCTATGCCTCTGTTGGATGAGTTACTTACTAGACTTTCCAAGTCTCGTTTCTTTACAAAGCTTGACTTGTCTAAAGGTTACTGGCAAGTTCCTCTAACAAAACGAGCCAAACCTTTCACTGCTTTCTCCACACCTAGGGGTTTGTTCCAATGGAACTTTATGCCTTTTGGCCGTATGAATGCCCCAGCTACATTCGTACGCATGATGCGTCGAATTCTGGCATTTCGTTCTGATGTGATTGCATACTTGGACGATATATGTCTTTCCAGCGATTCTTGGGAAGATCACTATCTGGGATTATATGAACTGTTGTCTACTCTACGTGAGCATAATTTGACAGCTAAACCCTCTAAAGGCTATGTTGGGTTTAGTGAGATTTCTTTTCTGGGTCATCGTGTTGGTCATGGTCTCTTGAAGACAGAAGATAACAACACTTCTAAGATACTGAACATCACTATTCCTAAGACTAAGAAACAGATCCGTAGTCTCTTGGGCCTAATACAGTTCTACGGAAGATTCATTCCGAATCCTTCCTCTATTACGGCACCACTCTCAACTCTATTGGAGAAAGGGTCTCCTAATATGGTACGATGGTCCCAAGAATGCCAATCTTTATTGGATCAGATTAAGTCATTATTTTCGTCTCCTCCTATTTTAAGACTACCTACAGCCGATAAGAAGTTTGTCCTTCGTAGTGACGCCTCATCAATAGGGATCGGGGCGGCACTGGTGCAAGAGTATTCTGAGACTCTGCATCCGGTAATGTATGTCTCGAGAAAACTTAATGCGGCAGAAAAGAATTATTCTGTTTTAGACAGAGAATTGCTAGCTATGGCCTGGGCAATTCTTAAACTCCAAAGATTCCTTCTCGGCGCGCATTTTATAGTATAAACCGACCAAAAAGCATCATAGCTATGCAGAGTAAGGATTTGAAGAGTTTGAGATCCACTCGATATGCTATTGCTCTTCAACCTTTTCATTTCACGGTACGAGCTATCCGTGGTTCGGATAATGTGATGGCAGACATATTGTCGCGATGCCCACATGAAGCTACTTAGCTCTTTTGTCTAGATCTACTGTTAAATATCTAAAGTTATGATCTATTCTTACAATATCATGCTTCTATAACACTTGTTGTCACTTTGTTTAAACTCATGGTTATATATTGATTACTTGCTTTCTCTGTTACCATCTTTGGTAAAATAGAGGAAGGTTTTGTTTAACATGAAATAAAGGTCAAGAAAATTAATTCGGCCACATTTATAGTTTAGATATATATTAAGTGACTATGGTACATTATAACATTCTAAGAATTGTGCTATTTGTATTGTTCTCAGCAAACCGGTGTGATATCTTGGGACACTGTAGAACTACGATGTCTACTATCGACGTCCTGATGTTCCTTGAGGATCTTGCTTACAAAACATCTCCGGAATAGAGCATCGTCTTGTTCTTCTGACGTCATCACCTATCAGTTATACTATACACATGTATAATCATATGTTTGTAAAGAGACTTTAGAAATGTTGGTAATGATTAACCATTTGAATTTATGGTTATATAGGCATTATACGTCGTGAGATTTCGATGTTGGTGTAATTTCTTAATAGAAATTGTCATTCACCATTTATACACATATTGATATGAATTTTTTGCTTAATATAATTATTGTAACATTACCTGCACCTTTGAGTTGGTTTGTGACACCTCCCCGGATATATTTACTTTGAGAAATTAGTTTCTCTTATCTAGTGAAATTTTTTTTTGTTCTCACCAGACGCTCTACTGTGCGTCGATTGGATCTGTCATTATGTTGTTACATTTATGGTGATCCTTTCATCATCGCATTTCTCATGCGTTATGAGTTTAATGCACCTGGCTCATAGATGTATTTCAAAAACAAATGTGCCATTTTTTTTCCCGGGAGGTGTGGTAATATGTTGCTGTCATTTTTGACGGTAAGAAAAACACCAACCTAATTTATGTTTGGTTTAATGTGATCAAAGAGAGATAAATGTTTATTATCTTTCTGTGACAGGTTTGACTGGTGATTATCTTCCCCTGTCTTATGTTGTCCTGTCTCAGGCAATGTCTTATAGTTGACATGTCTTAAGTCTATTTATAGGACCATATACGGAGTATCTTTACCACCCGTTTGGGCGGAAACGCCTGGTCTGGTTTAGAATCGATCTGGTCTATGCTCTTTGGGCATGCGCAGGTCTTGGCGCAAAGACCGGGAGACTGATGATTCAAGCAGAGTGTACCTGAGGCTTAGAACGGATGTACCGATCCGTAGATTTCTCTCTGCCAAGTTTCGATAGGGATTTGGAAATTCTGGGAATGACTGTTTTGTCATTCTTCCTTCCCTGAGTGATTCTTTATGTTGTGTTACCTTAGAGTGTAAGGATTCTATGAGAAGGTAACTGGAACATTATTCGATCATTTTCATCTCGATTAGATCTTAAAGGTACATTTATCGCTGATGGCGACATAGTGAGCGAAGCTCACGAGGAGTTAATATACTGTACCCCAGTATGGCTACATATTTGAAAGACTATGTCTAAGTTGACCTGTTATACATATAAGCCTAAGAATCTACTTAATGGATCCGCAATGCAGGCGGAAAATTGTTTGGCAGAAATATATTTATTCTCAGAAGTTTATGTAAACTGAGAGTCACCTGATTATCGAGGCCCGCGATCTGCGGCCTAATTTCGTCGTCATTATATTGGGTCGTGTTTACGGCCAATCTTCTTCACCAGAATGAAGTATCTGGCATGTGAGGCCAGAATGAAGTCTTTTGCTAGTTGTAGGACAATAGCATTGACTTTGTTAAATAACTGATATCGCCCGTACTAGGCAATATATTTGCTAGCGCTTACCTGACGGGGCTCAGTCAGGGATTAGAGCTATTGCATGAACAGTAATTATTGGTCAAGACATTGTTACATGTCTAAGCTGTTCGGGATCTGTGATGCCTGATGTTAACCTTCCTAACTACAAATATCATGTCTATGATCTTGTACTATTGACTGTTTCGTCTATCATCATATTATCGTACGTCATGAATAAATATTGTAAACGTCAGCAGCATTCCCTACTTCACTGAGTTCTACTTGTGGTTGTGTGAGTCTATGTGAAGTCGTCCAAGAGTCTATACGGCCTTCGTGTTGTCAGCACTACTATTCACTCACCTACACGATCAACCACAGTCTTATACAAGCACTACACGTCTGTATTTACATGTATGCTGACACTATGAGTGTTTCTACTATACCTTGGCGGCACCTCATGCCGGTGACCTAGATTACACCGCATCATTGTGACACGCCCACTCTGCCATCTTTACAACACACGAACACAAACGGGCAGTTATACATCTGGAGCGAATAGAACGTTACATCTCTACATCTCTATATCCGTCATCAGTTCCAGTGCTTGACAAACTCTATGTGGAAATAAGAAAACTCAGGCTAACCCTTGCCTCGATTAATCATATTGAATACGACATATGAAAGTGTACGAAGAAGAAGAAGAAGGACGAAATTAGGAAGAAACGGTCAAAACATTTACGGGGGAAGAAGTAAGGTCATCTTCCAACATCTGCAGCGACAATACACTCTGTCATTTGGAACATTTATTTTTTATTTATTTTTATGGAAACACTTTTATGAAATAATATATACATTACAAATATGCGTCGGTTTAAGAATTTATATACATTAAACATGAGCCAACAAATTCCGTTTTTCCTTTTTTAAAGCTTTCTATTAAAACTGAAGGCATCATCATCATTCCTTTTCGTTCCCCGTGGAACATAGGGCATAAACAGTTGCTCTCCATCGATTTCTATTCTGGGCAGTCTTTTTCATCTGTGCCTTAGTCATTCCAATTTCTCTAGCCTCTTCTTCAACAGTTCTTCTCAAAGTTCTCTTTGACCTTCCCACTCTTCTTTTCCCCCGTTGCTTCCAGTCAAGGGAAATTCTGACTATGCTTGATTGTTCTCTTCTGAGTGAATGTCCTATCCATCCCCACTTTCTTAACTTAATTTCTGTTTGTACTGGCTGTGTAGTCCGATATTAGTCGCTGTTCTTTGGTTGTGGGCTTTACGTGCTTCCAGTGCTTCGTATTTGATGATTGGACTTAATGTTTATTTCAACCCGAAAAGCTGATTTCAGCTCTGAAGATATTAATATTTTAGTTCTCTACCATGTTGAGTGTCCGACTGTCAGAGTGGTTAGAGTGCTTGTCTCTCGCGTCAAAGATTCTGGGTTCAAATAACGGTAACACGCACCAGTCTATCCAGCTGTAAGTGGGTACTTGATTTCTCTCTGAGTTAGGGAAGAAAAAGGCAGCAAGGAAGAGAACTGGTCACCCCACCTCTAGATGCTGGATCTAGTACGGTGAAGTCTCTAACACTTCACTCCCTACTGCAGTATCTGTTATGGGACTAACTTTAACTCTTACCATGTTATACTGATCTTGTTGAATGGAAAAGTTTTGTGTAGTGAGGATTGCATTAATGGGTTCACTAAGGTGCGTTTTACCATGTTTATATTATGGGGTCGCTGAGGTTACAAATAAGAAATACGGCTTCTGCTTTCTATGGCAGTCGTAATAGGCGACGAAAGCCAGTTAGTAAGCTCAAATGACGGCAACCCTGGATTCAAAATACGTGGTTTATACTCACATGATGAAAAATATAGAATGTAATTTGACAACTTACGGCAACCCTGGCTCAAATACGTTTTGCTCAGATGAATGAAGTTAAAGCACTAGATTAGGCTTCTTATACGTGTTATTAACACAGAAGTACTGGAATAATTAATTATGTCCACTAAAGAACACAGCGCGGCTCAGAATCTATACCTTAACACCAAGAAGACCAAAGTATTGACAACAGACAAAGTAAAGACCAAACCAGAAATTTAAATTGATAACGAAGAACTGGAAGGTGTTAAAGAATTCGAATACTTAGCATCAATCGTCAACAGCTCTGGCGACTGTGCAGTAGAAATTAAAAGAAGACTTGCAATTGCTTCACATATATAGATGAAAAACCTATGGCAAGGCACACGCAAAGACACATAGTTACAACTGATCATAGCATGTATATTCCCAGTAGCAACATACGGCTGCGAGACTTGGACACTCAATAAAACAGTTGCAAAAAAGGTTTCATCATTTGGAATTAAATGCTACAGAAGGAAGTTAAGAATACCCTGGACAGTAAAAAAAGGACTAACAGAGAAGTACTGCACTCACAAAACGTTGAGGAAAATTGCCTCCTAAATACCAATTCAATAAGGAAGCTGCAATTTTTCGGTCATATAAAGAGACATAATATTCTGGGAAAAAAAAAGTGATGAAATGCATGGTCTCTTTTAAAAGGGGAAGGGGTTGACCTAGACGACGGTGGACCAAGGACATCACAGAGAGTCTTAACTTGTCTTTGGCTGATGCAAGCCAACTTGTCCAGAATCGTAATGCGTTCAGAGCAGCTGTAATGGAGACAACGTTCTGGAAAGAATACGTCACTTGATGACGCGTGTTCTTGGTGGTCGTCAATAGTAAGATAATTCCCCTCTATGACTCCGTGTGTTTCAGTTTTTTCAGTCTTCTTTATTAAAATGGTTTTCCTGGGCAATGTAAGTCCTTCAAGATTTTTTCACAAAGCCCAGTCTGATAAATAGAAATCTGAATTCTAGGCTTCACTCTGACAGGGTCTAGTTTTGTCTTTTCAGTAAAGTTACACTTGAAAAGCTCCAGGTTGTATTCACTGTCGTACCCCGCATCTGTTTGTTATGAAGCTAAGCGATTTCAAAAATATTCCTGACATACAATCATTTTCATACATGAAAATATCCCTCGTAGCGAGCTAGGAATGGGGATTTAGTCAGTCTGAAGGAAAATACAAAATACGACGGGTAACTAATGACTCCAGAGGGGTGTCACAAAATATCAACATAGAAAGAAAGTGCGACAACTGAAAGCACACAATAAAAATCGTACACAAATCTGAGAAAACAGGATTCGCGCCATTACGTCACAGCTACTGTGTTGAAATGTTGTTTCTGCTAGGTTTCTGCTTCTCTCTTGTTTGGCCTGTCCCAGCACTTAAGGCACCGTAATTCAGTTGTTCTGTGTTTGGGGGTGGGGGGAAGAGGGGGGGGGGAATTGGCAGGGTTTGCTTCCCTAGACCCAGTGCGCATCACAACCACGGATGTAATAAGTCGGTCCTCCTGAATTCCGCTTCTGGTTACAGGATATGACTCAGGTTAGAGTCACCTGGTATGATAGCATGGTATGGTAACCTGGTATGGTAACCTGTTTTTGGTAACTGGGTTGAACTGATGTTCAAACTATTTTAGTATTATTAGTGGTGTTTCAAGAGAAATCATTTCATGTGCATGATGCGGAGAATAAATGGACTTGGAAGGGAAGACTGAAGCGAAACAACTTTGTAGAGACAGTCAAAACAAAGATGACAGCAGACCCCATAAACGCAATATCAACAGCTACGCCAATATGTACTGCACACAAGCTACCAATTTGGAAACAACAGCGCTTCCTTGAAATGATAGAAAACGTTCCTGGTATTGAGAGAAAGAACAGCCAAAATGAAACAGAAAGGAGAGTCCTAACCAAAAAATATACAGAGATCATAACTTCCTCAAAATAAATTTACTGTTTAAGTTCCAAAATGTAAATCAGTGGTACTCAAACCTTTGTCGACCATGACTCCAAATGATTTTACTGCAGCACCTGCTGAATATAATCCAGTGATTCTTAAACATTTGACGGCAATGACCCCAAAATGGTTTTAATGCTATCTTATTAACTGACAAACTGTAAGCCAGTGGTTTGTCAGTTTATTCTATGATTTTGTCAGAAACATTCATATATATTGATAGTACAATCATAGAACATGAAACATCCATATAAATACATTAAAACATGACAAGATTAGTTCATTGATAAATTATTACAGCAGAATTACTCCAGTAGATTCATGTAAAAAAAAAAATTCAAGGAACAATAATTACTGTTGTATGAAAATACGTTTATAATGTTATGTAAATACTGAAGTAATATGTCGTAGTTAAAAGTATGATTATTATTCATGTCACAAAATGAACAGTGATTGATCTATTAACTCTATCGAACGACTCAGTACAATATTATAAGAGTGGGGTTTATAGGAAAAAGTCAGTGTTTTTTCTGAGTAAGATGTCTATTGGTATCTTCATAATATAATATTTAGGAACAGTGGAAATGAAAGATCAGCCACGATCACTAAGCGGCAATAGTGAGCCTACAGATAAAAACGATTCTACTAAATTTGGTCCTTCCCCCCCCCCCCCTTTTTGGGTCTTAAATCAGTTTTACATTAGTGATCTGTCAAGCCAGTCACGTCTTGTATTCTGCTGAAGCGTTCACTTAGGAAAGCAAGTAACTTCGTGATTCTTTTTGTTTTTATCTGATCACTGGAAATGACTGTGGTGAAATGACGTCTGTCTCACATCACGAATTCTAAATATTCTAACCATACAGCGCGCCATACATAGTAGAAAGATAACGATTGTTATCGTTATCTTTCTACTATCACAATCGTTATTTTTCTACTATGTATGTACACTTACCAATGAAAACGCTTTCTTGGTCCTGTGTTTACTACTGCTTGGACAATAAAGATGGCAAGGCCCTATCTGTGTAACATGATTAACTTCGGAATTTTACTACAGCATTTTAGAAGAGTACCACTTGGCAGAAGTTATCAAAACAATATTAGGGATGTTACTCTACCCTTAAGTAATAATAGTTTTACTAATAATATTATAGGAAGAGAGAAATCTTGGTTTGAATGCATTCGAAGCTTCAGGTTGTCCTAAATTTAGTAGTTTAAACTATGTGTTACGGTAGTTTTATTGATGGCGTCTGCTAGAAATTGGCAGTGCGCATGATTAGGGTCAATGGAATTAATATAAATTGATCTTTATACTTTACGGAGTTATGAACGCGAAATGCACGGTCAAGTCATGACGTGTTAGAGTCGATATGGTCACGCTTGGTGACTAGGTTACCGTACCCTTTTTGTATTGACCGTCAAGCAGTGAAGACGGATTTTGTTACCCTTCCAGGGTTGTGCATGATGCTACTGCACATATATATATTTTAGTCAAGTACGGACACGGGTCAGTCCATTGTAATTGATGAAGAGATAAATGATTAAGTAGTTGATTCAGTCTCGTCAAGACACATGCGCTCACTACCGGTTGTCTGAAACCCAGCAGCGCGAGTATATAGCCATGATGTTCGTTTGACAGTTTTTCAAGTACGACATGGACCGTAATAGGATGTTTGCAAGTATTCAATTTGTCATATATGCTTACCATGAACTACATTAATTGATGTCGTCAAATATGTTTGTTTTACGTAATAAAACTGTTTTCCTCGTGGACTCAAATAAGATGGACTTATCAAGTTGATCATTGAGATATTCACTTGTTGGTTATACTTACCACGCATTCGCATATCAGATAATTAAAGCACGATTACTACTAATGAATGAGAACCAGAACACTCAAGTCATGGACAGAGATTATGAACATTCTTTATTAACTCAATATTCAACTGCCTAAGCAACTTCCATGATACTTTGATCACAGACCTGCTATGCTAACCGGATCGTCTGTATCAAAGAACTGGTTGGCCATTATGGGGATACGAAAATCTTCTCCTTCATCAGGTTAGATCTAGCGACAAATTTCTTCGCAACACGATTGTTTACGTTTACAGTACGTTCACATGACTTTATGAGACACTGCGCATTACTAGAGGTCAAATATACGTCATCACCCTTTTCGACCGAGTCAATGACAACCGTTGGCAGCTTTACGAAAGTCAAATCTAATGTCCTGCTACAAGCATCGATGCAAGGAGAATATCAAGAGGAAACCCCGTCAAAACGATGAAGTTCAGCTCACTGTACCTGGTTGGCCGTTGATGCATACTGGCATTAACTGAAGAAGATCACTGGGCGCAAAAAGATAAGTGAATGTTGAAACCTTTGTCGGTTCATCAAAACTAGGTGTAGTCCAGTTCATTTTATTCAGGCATGTTATTTGCAATTAATTGTTTTATGTTTCGTTTGTCATTGATTGTCTATTTGTTATTTATATAAGCGGGCGGTTGGATTTGGGAGTTTTTAGATCGACTAATACCTCTTTTCAGATAGTCAGTAGATCTAAAAACCGTTCTAATAGGGATTAGTTGAGTAATTGCATTTGCAAAGCATCTGCTGAGATTTGCCAGCAGCATACTGCGTTTGCTCCTGAAGTTATTCGACCTTAGATGTTTTAGTTGTAAAGTAACGTTATATTTGTAGTAATTTTGCTGTATTGAGTTTCATTTTATTCATTTCGTAACTTGTTCGTAAACTATCCCGTTCATTCTAATCTGCCTATCATTTATTTTATAATTGTAAAATATTTGTCAGTTATGAGTCCTGTGACGTCATCATTTAATGAGTA
Organism: Oreohelix idahoensis; assembly: GCA_024509875.1. Taxonomy (NCBI): domain Eukaryota; kingdom Metazoa; phylum Mollusca; class Gastropoda; order Stylommatophora; family Oreohelicidae; genus Oreohelix; species Oreohelix idahoensis. The sequence goes on along the minus strand of JAMPIV010010073.1, from coordinate 70,476 downwards.
TGTGTTGTAACCTAGATTTAGTTTTTCTTCTTAGCATGTACTTCCGATTTTTGCTTGTTTCAATATAATCATTTTTTAGTTTGCATTTGTCAATTGTGATGTGCTAATGTCTTGTAACATTTTAGTTGACTAATTGTCTTGTATTTATTAACTTATAAATTGAGTATGTAATAATAATAGTGTAAATTAATTAGGTAATAATACAATATAAATATTTTGATTAATTTTCAAAAAGAAAATAGACTTGATAAATTAATTGCAACAATTTGCAGTATTAGTCGAATTCACGATTGCTTATGCATTTTATGCATCATGACTAGGGCATGATAGCATTATATATTGATAAATACTTATAAAGTGAGGGTTTGCCTTGAATATAATAGGCATAGTGGATAATACTTGGTACATTAATCTATTCATAATACTACGTTGGCCACTGGGCACACATAGGTAATTGATGGTAATATATATTTTTGATTAATACAGATCGTTGATTAAATAAATAGATTATTAAATTACAAAATGCTTACTTTAGACCGTTTTGTTAAAATTGGTAAAGATTTTGGAAAAAGAGGAGAAGTTCTAGAAGCATATGAAGTGGCGGAACTTGCAAAATATAAAGCAGAATTAGAGGAACAGAAGGCTATTGCAAAGCGCGAAGAAGAGGAACATAAAGCCATAGCTAAACAGGAGGAACTGGAGAGAAGAGCTGAATTAAAGCGTCAAGAAGAAGAACAGAAAGCCATAGCTAAACAGGAGGAACTGGAGAGAAAAGCTGAATTGAAGCGTCATGAAGAAGAACTTGAGGCAAAAGAAGCAAGAAGGATAGCAAAACAGGAAAGGGAAGAGATTGAAAAAGAAAACAGAATAAGAGAAATAGAGGAAAATAAAAGGAAGCAAGATGAAATTATAAGACAACAAGAAAAAGAGTTGGCACTTATCAGGTTGGAAACAGCGAAATTACAGGCAAAAAATCTACTGTTAGCCATAGTGATGATTCCCAAAATATGTCTGCACCTAACCAAACTAGAAGCAATTGTCACTTCAAATTACCGACATTCAGATTGAATGTTGATGATTTATCTGCCTGGCTTTTACGTTTTGAGAAGATTTGTGAGGTTAATAAATTAGATAAAACTGCATGGGCACTAAAACTTAGTGAATTTTTAGATGGTGCACCTGCAAGCGCAGTTCAGAATGTTGATCCAACAAAGCTGGAGATTATGATGCCATTAAGGCTTTATTACTACGTCGATTTCATTTGGACGAGGAGGGATGTAGGATTAAATTTAAAACTCTCCTGCCAGAATCAAATAAAGACTTTACAGGGTTCGTTGCGAATATACGCAATACATTCAACAGATGGGTCGAACTTGCTGGTGTGGAAATATCTTATGACAAGTTGGTTGATTTAATCCTTAGGGATAAGGTCCTATCTTCTGTAAGTTCACCATTCTTTTCGTTCTTACAGGAACGTAAACCTCCGACTTTAGAGGAACTAGAAAAAATGGCATTAAATTACTGCACTGCTCATCCCAATAGTAGCATATCCAATACACAAGTAAGGGAACCACTTCCAGCTGCCTCCAGTATGGCATATCATGGTTTTGAAAGATCAAGAGCTCAGAGCCTTGACACAAATTTTTCAAATAGAAGAAATAATTACAATGATTATCAAGGACTAAATAATTCTTACAATAATGGGAATTTTAACAGGGGTAGACAACAGTTTAGAAACCAGTCACCTCAATTTAGATATAACAATAGTTATCAAAACAAATCAAATTGGAATAAATCATTAAATGGTAATGCCAATAATAGTAATAACAAGTGGCATAATAATGGTAATAACAATTACAGACTAAGAAATAAGAGTTTCAATGGCAGAGGTAATAATAATAATAATGATCATTCAGGTAGTCATAACAAACAACGTCCTACCTCCAGAAATCAAAATAAATTTGATCATACTGCAGGGGCAGCATTGGCTAACAATGCAACCCCAATTGTTCATAACAGTGATATTCCAACGCATTCATCTTCGTCATGTTGTGTTGTTGATAATAATGTGGCAAATGTTTGACAACAATGCCATGCTATTTTTCAGAAGTCCAGCCAATTGCCTATGAGAATTACACAGACTATTCCTGCAATTAGTCTCACTGCAAATGATGGAACTGGGACACTGATTTTTAATAAAGGACTGTTCAATGGAAACATAATTTCAGTTTTAAGAGATTCCGGTTCAACCACGAACGGCATCCGGCAATCACTAGTACATCCTCGCTATGCTACTAATGAGTTTGTACGTTGTATAACTTTCGGTGGAACCATTGAATATTATCCCACTGCAATTATAGATATTAACACCCCATTTTTTTCAGGTCAAGTTAAAGTATGTTTACTTCAGAGTCCTATTGCTGATCTCACAATCGGACGTATCCACGGCAGCAAGGACTGCACACCTGAGGAAATCTCAGAATGGGAAAGAGTAAACTTGGCTACGGCCAATGCTGTAACAACACGAGCTCAGGCTCAGGAATTAATAAAAGAGAATACTCCAAGTATCAAAGTGAATGATTGTACTGACAATGAACTTAAATCGGTAATTGACAGAGACTCGTTTGCTTTCAAACAAAGGGAAGATAATTCTTTAAAAAAATTTTTTACATTGGTAAACAAGTATGATGACATTGCTGTCAACAATAAGATTAAGCATTGGTTCACTATTAAAAACGGTATCTTACTTAGAAATTGTATGGACCAGGATAAATTGAAACAACAGGTCGTGGTACCATCTCCTTTACGAACATACATATTACGGCATGCACATGACTCCAGATGCGCGGGTCATATGGGCTACACTCGCACACGGTCTCGAGTGTTGTCGTCTTTTTTCTGGCCGGGAATATCACGAGACGTATCATCGTATGTACGTTCCTGTGTAATTTGCCAGGAAGTCAAGTCTCGTGGAGCGTTCCATAATGCTCCCATTCAGGCATGTGATATATCAGTGCGGCCTTTTGATAAAATGGCAATGGACATTATTGGTCCACTTCTACCAACTGCAAGAAGTCACAGATATATATTAACGTGTATCGACTTATGTACACTATGGCCAGAGGCCATACCTCTTAAAAATATAACCACATCGGACATAGCTGATGCTTTGTTCCTAATATTTTCTAGAATTGGGTTCCCAAGTAAATTACTTTCGGATCATGGGCCCCAATTTGTGTCTGACGCAATGAAAGAGGTTATGAGAACTCTTAATATAGAGAGAAACTTCAGTAGTGTGTACCATCCCATGAGTAATGGCGCAGTTGAGAGACTCAACCGCACCATTAAACAGTTATTGCATAAAGTTACAGTTGATAACCCTCAAGACTGGGACAAGACTATCCCAGCAGTTTTGTTTGCGTACAGAGAGGTTCCGAATGAACAGACCGGTTTCTCTCCGTTCGAGTTAGTGTTTGGTGCTCCACCAAGAGGTCCAATGGGACTGATCAAAGACTTACTACTCGACTCTAAGATGACTCAGGAAACCCAGTCATCTTATGAATACGTTATTAATTTACGTAGACAAATCATAGGTGCTTGTCAAAGAGCAACAGCTTTCCTCAGAAGCAGCAAAAGATAAATCTAGACAGTTCCAAAATAAAAAAAGACGATTACGCCAGTTATTTCCTGGTGACGAAGCTTTCGTATTACTCCCAAAAAAGGACAATAGACTGTTAATCACTTGGAACGGTCCATATAAGGTTGTAGACAGAATTTCTGACGTCGACTACATACTGGACATTAAAGGTCAGAAAAAAAATTACCACATAAACATGCTGAAAGAGTTCTTCACTCGTCCTCAACATCTACAATCTATTTTTCAGGATATAGACAATCAAGCTACTGGTTCTTGCCAATATTCTAATCTTTCGGTGATTCAGGAAGAGGAATCATCATTTCCTGAAATCCAAATGTCATTTCCTATACCTGAATTACAATCTTCTGAATCATGGAGAGATGTCACTATTTCTTCTTCATTAACAACTCAAGAACATACTACAGTTTATAAAATCTTAGAGACATATTCTGATGTCTTAACTGATATACCGGGTCGTACATCAGTCATTTCTCATGACATTATACTGAAGGACGACACACCTATAAAACTCAGTCCTTATTCAGTTCCTATTCACTATCAAGATAAAACTTCACAGGAACTTAATCAGATGTTAGCATTACGAATAATAGAAAACAGTAACTCACCGTTTTCATCACCGTTAGTTATCGTTAGAAAAAAAGACAATAATATACGTCTTTGCGTTGACTAGAGAAAACTTAATGCACAGACTGTCGCAGACAGTGAACCTCACCCCCTTATTGACGATCTACTTACTCGTCTTTCTACAGCAACATATTTTACAAAAATCGATTTAACCAAGGGATATTGGCAGATTCCCTTAACAGAACAAGCCAAATACTATACAGCATTCTCGACTCCACAAGGTCTTTACCAGTGGAATAAGATGCATTTTGGGCTAATGAATGCACCAGCCACGTTCATTCGCATGATGCGAAAAATTTTGGCGGATAGATCTGACATTATCACATATATTTATGATATTTGTCTATTTAGTCCTTCATTTGATGAACACATGTTAGGATTAACTTCAGTATTAGACATTTTAAGATCTAACAACTTAACAGCTAGACCAAGTAAAATGCAAATAGCTTTACACGAAATAACTTTTCTTGGACATATTATAGGGTCTGGATGTATCAAAACCATTCCCCACAATGTATCAAAAATTTTAAAGTTATCAGTCCCACAAAATAAAAAACAAGTTCGAAGTCTACTGGGTCTTGTCCAGTATTATAGAAGATTTGTTCCCAATTTGTTATCAATCACTGCTGTCTTGTCTTCACTATTGCAAAAAGACAAACGAAATAAAATTACGTGCACAACAGATTGTGACAGACCATTTATTAACATTTTGACAATCTTTTCTAGGCCACCAATTTTACGGTTGCCAGATGTTCACAAAAAGTTTTTTCTTCGAACAGATGCCAGTAATTACGGTATCGGAGTTTGCCTACTGCAATATCACAACGATATACTTCATCCGACTATGTATATTTCAAGAAAACTGAAATCGCCTGAAACGAAATACTCCACTGTTGACAGGGAGTTACTGGCAGTTGTTTGGGCAATCACAAGGTTGGAAAAATTCTTGTTGGGAGCGCCTTTTACCATTCAAACCGACCAGAAGGCGGTTGCTTCATTACGACGCTCTAACCACAAAAGCCCCAAACTTGCCAGGTTTTCGATTCTTCTTCAGCCAAATGACATTTTCATCGAAGCTATACCCGGAAAAGAAAACATTCTAGCGGATGCTCTTTCAAGACACCCAACGGAAGTCGAATAAGTATTGTCTACAAGTTAAAAGATTAACGGCTAAACAAGAGCGACTTTGGAACTCTAACTAATTCCTGCGACAAAATTGATATGAACCACTTCTATATGGAAAAACATTTCAAATAATTCGAATTCAACCATTCAAGAAATTCAGTTTCCAAAAGAAAATTCGTGATAGCAAGAAACAAATTTCGATGGTCGTTTCTAACGTTTGGACTTTGGTTAGTGTCCAATCGTTCTCTAACTCATTACGATATGGTCTTGAATACGATATGAATCCAAGCTGGACATATAACGTTAGGTTACAGAAATTGACTAACTCAAAACGATCAAGTTTATATTCAATCAGGAACGAAGTTTAGTTGAACAGTATTAAATTTCTAAGGAACTTTCCATAGATTCGCAAGGGACATAACAACGGATGGATCATCACATCCGACATTAGGTTTAATAGTTATTAAATTAATGAAGAGTATAATAAAAATGAAGTGTGATAAAAAAAAATGAGAAAAAAAAAAAATAGAAGAAAATATGTCAAAGAAAGAAATGATGAAAAAGAAAAATCACGCAAGCAAATACTCTAAATATTTTATGTATAAATGAGATAGCTTTTATATGCATTTAGTTAAGATGTTCACATGAAATGTATTAATATGTTATTTTCTCTCATTATATCATTAAGTTAATTAGGTTGTAATTACACGACACTAATAATTAATTGTAAACACACATAACTAAACTAATTTATATTTTATTTTTTTTCTCTTTCTGTACTTTATTTGTCCTTACTTCTCATGTCTTTTATTATGACACTATCTATCAGGTTCTTTAATTAGATGTTAATTAATTAATACATTACATACTATCACAAATTAGTTTAATTTTAATTAGTTAGAATAATTTTCTTTACATAACACTTCATTACTCACTCACAACAGTCTTCTATAGTTCAATAGCTAATTATTAGCGACAGTTGACACACCTTTGTCTAATAATGTTATATGACTTATGTATTATCGACATGACCACAACACTGTTCCAGACAGAACATCGTAGGCCATATGTCGGGGTTTTTATTACATTTTTCATATAATTGAGTAAGGTAGTAAAAAAATCTATCTAATAGATTTTTTTCCCACGGCGGGCAGGGAATTGTTACGGTAGTTTTATTGATGGCGTCTGCTAGAAATTGGCAGTGCGCATGATTCGGGTCAATGGAATTAATATAAATTGATCTTTATACTTTACGGAGTTATGAACGCGAAATGCACGGTCAAGTCATGACGTGTTAGCGTCGATATGGTCACGCTTGGTGACTAGGTTACCGTACCCTTTTTGTATTGACCGTCAAGCAGTGAAGACGGATTTTGTTACCCTTCCAGGGTTGTGCATAATGCTACTGCACATATATATATTTTAGTCAAGTACGGACACGGGTCAGTCCATTGTAATTGATGAAGAGATAAATGATTAAGTAGTTGATTCAGTCTCGTCAAGACACATGCGCTCACTACCGGTTGTCTGAAACCCAGCAGCGCGAGTATATAGCCATGATGTTCGTTTGACAGTTTTTCAAGTACGACATGGACCCATAATAGGATGTTTGCAAGTATTCAATTTGTCATATATTCTTACCATGAACTACATTAATTGATGTCGTCAAATATGTTTGTTTTACGTAATAAAACTGTTTTTCCTCGTGGACTCAAATAAGATGGACTTATCAAGTTGATCATTGAGATATTCACTTGTTGGTTATACTTACCACGCATTCGCATATCAGATAATTAAAGCACGATTACTACTAATGAATGAGAACCAGAACACTCAAGTCATGGACAGAAATTATGAACATTCTTTCTTAACTCAATATTCAACTGCCTAAGCATTTTCCATGATACTTTGATCACAGACCTGCTATGCTAACCGGATCGTTTGTATCACTATGCACACTATAAAATGCAATTAGGAAACTAACAGATTCTTATATATATATATATATATATATATATATATATATATATATATAGATTTTGTGCGTGATTAAGTGATAATCGCTTATTTCATATTTCACTAGTTAGATTTGGTGCAGAGTGCCTAATTTATATAGTCTGTTTTATTTTATAATGACGAGTTACAGTGGAAAACTGAAATTATAATTTCTAGCTTAAACTCAGTAGGCTATTAAGGAATTTAATTTTACTGCTAAATAATCAGACGAGAGAATATACTTTAAAACTAACTTATAAATACTAGATGCCTTATGAGTGTTGACGGAATACGTATGTATTCCTAATTCATGATGATGGATTTTATATATATATATATATATATATATATATATATATATATATATATATATATATATATATATATATATATATATATATATATATATATATATATATATATAACGTATTTCACGAGAAGTTTAAACGTCAAGTCAAGCTTTATGCTTGCAGTTCAAAACGTAAGTTATATTGAGTACATAATATGTAAACTATTTCATATGTGTTTTTCTTATTCAGTGAATACTGGGGTAACCCAAATTTTGCCGGCGTTTAGTACAGAGACATACCTGAGAGAAACATAAACATTTTATATCTTTAACCACGTGGGTTTTCAAGTACCACCTGTCTGACAGTGCGTGTGCCTTCAGAGATAGACAGAATACCAATCCCACTAACAGGTTTTTTTCAAAGAATAAATGCTTATACTGGGCCTTTGGGCCAGAACATATTCTCCTCGAACTCTGTGTTGTGGCTACTTTGTGGTGAGAATATTACAGAAATCTAAAACATTAACTTACCGACATTGTTGACAAAGTGTGTGGTGAACCTAGATTATCTGTTGAGAGAAGTTGTCCACCGGTCATCTCCCTAATTAATGGAAACCTCATGTTCTGACACTGTGTGCCCGTTTAAGCCTAAATCTTACCTCGTGAGTCAAATGACACTAATTTTAGTCTGAAATAACTATCGCATGAAGCAGACGCTCCCCGGATCCATTTTGAGTAAACCAACAAACAAATCTGCAGAGCTGGGATCCGCTTCATTAAACGACAGAAACAGATAAAAAGTGTGTGAGTGTCCCGAAGTTTGCGCCAGACGTCGAACAACACAGCACGAGTTTAGGTAAGGTTGTGTGAGTCAGGGCCCTGATGAAAGAACCGAGTGAAAGGAGACTGAAGGATGTTCTCTGTTGAGTCACCCACGTTGTAACTTCCTTTATGCAAGTTATTGCTAACAATATTTTCCCTTAGAATAAAGCAGAGTATCAAGTCTGTCCATACCTTAAAAGGCTGAAACCATAGACTCAATCATATGTATCTGTAACTCTTTGGGGTTATCACTTTCTTCTAAACGGGACTGTGAGCTATATATATATATATATATATATCCAGGGGAAGGACCATACAAACGGGTCTGTCACTATTGTAGCATTCCTTGATTTTTATGACTATGTGTACATGTTTTTGATGTATTTTATATGTTGTGATGTAAGTTTGCTATGATAATTAAACTATACCTACATTTATTTCAGTGTGGTGGTCAGTTCGTTCCCATAATATCTATATAATCCTTGTTATAGTTTTCCCACGTTTGTTTGTCTAACTGTCGTCACTTGTATGTGCGGGCACGTGAGTGGATAATGGCATGTCAGCCTGGGCCACAGCATCTAAAACAAACAAAGAATGTCTAGGGAAAGTGCAAAATTCAGGCCTTAGACTAATCACTGGAGGGATGAAGACTTCTCCAATCCAGGCAATGGAGCGATACACCAACATCCGCTCTCTTGATGACAGACATGAGGAAAAGGTAATCACTCACAGTGAGAAGCTTCTACGAATGCCAAGTCATCCAATGCATGCCAAACTCCATAGTGTGACAAAGAACAGGCTGAAAAGAACCAGCTTCCTAAACATCTCCAAACATCTGCATCGATGCCATGAAGACCTCCTCCCAAATCGATCTACTGAGATTGAAATGTTAATTGATTACGAGGAGCCAGACGACTGCCATGGAAATATATCTTTCTTCACTGAAGTCCCTGAAATAAAAAAGAAAGGCCACCTGACCCCTCAACAACTAAAAACTTTGGCTCAAGAAATGATTGAAGAAAAGTTCAACCCGAAGGAGTGGACACACGTATACACAGATGGATCTGCTGAGGGGGCAGTAAAGAACGGTGGAGGATGCATTTTTATAAGATTCCTAAATGGAAAGATCATCCGAAAGGTCTTCCCAACTGGAAAGATCTCCTCCAATTTTAGGGCAGAAGCTATGGCTAAGATAGTAATCTTCACTGACTGCAGATCATTACTCGAATCAATACAAAACACCAGAAATGATAACATGATGAATGAGATCAGATCTGAGCTTAACATCATCCAAAGGTCATCAACCATTGCCCTTCAGTGGTTACCTGCCCATTGTGGAATCGCTGGTAATGAGAAAGCAGATGCTCTATCAAGAAGTGGCAGTAAAATGGAACAATACAGCCACCCATTGCCCTATCGGGAAGCAAAAACCATCATCCACAACAAGTACAAAAATCAGTGGAAGGAGGAAGGGGATATATACAGCAGAGATGACCCAATCCACCACCTAAACAGACACCAACAGACGACAATTTTCCGCCTGAGAACTGGTCACTGCAGATTACTTGGACATCTCTATTGCCTCAAGATATCCCACACGAATGAATGCCCATGTGGAACTGATATCTAGACTCCAGAACACATTCTCCAGAACTGTCCAACCCATGATAAATTGCGACGTGCGACCTGGCCAAAAGGTGATGAGCTCCAGCAGAAGCTATGGGGCTGCCGCGCCGACCTGGAAAAGACTGTGGACTTCGTCCTGGCGACAGGCCTGCAGATTTAGCATGACTACAAACCGAAGCAGAAGAAGAAGAAGTGAGTGGATAGAGATATATTAATATATACATAATTTTTTTTTAGACTGTCTGACTCCTCTGGATCTGTTGTAGAAGATAGGCGGAAAGAGAGAGAGATTCTCGATTTCCTGGACAGCCTCTATAAATTTCTACCATCTCACTCGTGGAAATCTATTTCTACTATCATCTCTCACTGTGACTATCACTTATTCTAATCTATACAGAAGGGACCAACCTACGTCTTAATCCCCCTATCAAAAATCTACGACACTAACAGAAGATTAATAAATAAAAATTGTAGCGATGGCCGACTTATTCATAATCTCATATTTGACAATGTAAAATTTACATTTAAATCATCATGATCATTCTATGCGCTCCTGACGGAGCACTGAACCAGAACGACAGCTGGTCACACAGGCAAGCTGCATAAAGTAAGTTCATGCCCTTACAGCGGTGGGTTCTGTGATAATTTGATTTACATGATGAGGTTGCCACCCTCATTTTAGCCGCTTTCTACGACATGTCTGTGGGTGTAGTGGCCTTATTTTTTTCTGTGCCTCCTCAAAGACCCACAATAACTACCCGGCGCCACAAACAAAAATAGATATTGGCTCACATGGTGAAACAAAATTGCGAACTAAGTATTCATTTTGTATATCCCTGTACTTGACTCTGTCATTTTCGTATAAATCTTTCGTCGGTAGTTCAAAAAGCTGAAAGATATTACGTCAATAATTTATATCTTCCATACATAATGTACGACTGAAAATTATTTAGTACTGAGAATTACTTGAATTTCATTTTCAGTTTATGAAGCTGTTAGACCAGAGGTTTTCAAACTGTGCGTCGCGGCTCCCAGGGGCGTCGCGGCCCTCGGCTAAGGGCGTCGCGGTGCTTGGGAAAAATGTTTGGCTCGATATTATGAGCCAAGGTCCATCAATAAATAGTATAGAGAGGAGCCGCGGTGATTTATGCACAGGTCAATGGAGCCGCGGACCAAAAAAGTTTGAAAACCTCTGTGTTAGACAATTTCGTGACGCTTCTCATCTGCCAGTACTGTAAAGCAGATATTCATTGTCGCCTTCAGATATTTGTGTGTGAGATGTCAGAATACTTGTTTGTTCATAATATTTTTTCCTGCCGAATACTATTGACGTTCAGAATAATTCTGTCGTAAAGTGAACTTACAGTGCACTGAATTCTCATAGGACAGAATGTTTTTGGCGGTATTGGAGAATACTTTTGACCCTGAGAATACTCTTGTCATAGGGAAATACTATTCACCCTCAGGCTACTCATGTCTTAAAGAATACTATTGACGGTCAGAATGCTCGTGTCATAGAGAATACTTTTGACGATCAGAATACTCTTGTCATAGAGAATACGTGTGACTCTCAGAAAACTCTTGTCATAGAGAATACGTCTGACTCTCAGAATCCTCATGTCATAGAGAATACTTTTGACCCTCAGAATACTCTTGTCACAGAGAAATACTATTGACCCTCAGACTACTCAAGTCTTAAAGAATACTGTTGACGGTCAGAACACTCGTGTCATAGAGAATACGTTTGACGATCAGACTAATTCTGTCGTACAGAATAATTCGGATGTTCAGAAGAGTAGTAGCAGGAGCAGCCTTCCATTCATAACTAACTGTGAGAGAGCACCCCTGAGGTGATAGCCCTCACCTGTTTTTTTTTTTTTTTTTTTTTTTTTCCTTCTTTTTCCTTCAGCGTGGTCTTTCCTCTCGTTACAACAGCGTCTTTTCGCCCAATCTGACGTAGCGCTGTAGAGAACATCGCCACTTGGTGCGATCAGCAGCTTCATCCTCCCACGTTGCTGGATTTATATCCAATGCCTTGATGTCTCTCTTACACAGCAATGATGTTTATTAATCTATGACCAGACAATTGTGACGAGATACATAATTAGATATTTCCATAATAGACAAAGTTCGATTAGTTATTACCTTCACCACTCTTCAGCTACCCAAGCAGCATAGGCCTTCAACAAACGTATGCCAAGTCGTCCTGTCCTGTGCCATCAGCTCTAGGCCTTTCCTTGTTTTCTTCCTTTATTTCATGTTTGTTTTCACTTCTCTTCACTTCTCTTCTCTTCTTTTCTCAATATTGTCTTTGGTGTCCCTCCTACCTTTCTGATGTCCATAGATGGTAACATTTATAATGTCAAGGACAAAACGGGGTGAATTTATCTCTTTCCCGTCTTTCATCACAAAGAAGCAGAACAGACTTGTTTTCCATGTGTCATTATTTGTGAGAAAAAGTTGAATGGTATACAGCAGAGGTTTTCAAACTGTGCGTCGCTGCTCCCAGGGGCGTAGCGGCCCTCGGTTAAGGGCTTCGCGGTGGCTTGGGAAAAGTGTTGGGCTCGATATTATGAGCCAAGGTCCATCAATAAATATAGATTTTCATAGGACGGCATGTTTGCGCCCATGTATTATTATATGTACCAATACGTGTCGTTAGGTACTAGAAGTTATTGACAAATGCACCATAAAACTCCAGAGGAGGTCTATGTTACGAACAGCTGATCACTAACTCTGATGTCATCATGGCGGATGCTGGTGTTAAGCAAGAGCAGCTTATTGATATTTCTCCGGACTCCACACTGAAATCGAAGTTCGACTCTTCATCACTACCAGAGTTTTGGAGCTTGGTGAACCAGGAATATACAGAAGTAGGCAGCAAGGATCTACGAGTTTTGATTCCATTTGCAACATCCTACTTGTGTGAGACAGGGTTTTCTGCATTGGCCGCCATCAAAACAAAGTACAGATCGCGATAGAACGTCGAGAAGGAGATTCAAATCGCAATTTCCAAATTTGTGCCCAGATTTGAAGAACTGATGATAAAGAAGCAAGCTCATCTTTCTCATTGACTTTGTGACTTGTATAAGGTGTCATAAAACTGTAAGTTGATTAAAATAATTTAGTTTTTCATTTACAAAATAAATACAGTCTTATTTATTTTGTGTCCGAAATTTACCTTATATACCCCCCCCCCCCCCCCCCCCATCCCACCCCCCCCCCCCCCCCCCCCCCCCCCCCCCCCCCACCACACACACACAATTGGTATCAGATGTAAGATATGCACATTCAGAAGTCATTAGTATCTTTTTGGGTACAATTGCTTATATATAATATATAGTATAGAGAGGAGCCGCGGTGATTTATGCACAGGTCAAGGGAGCCGCTGACCAAAAAAGTTTGAAAACCTCTGGTTATAGTATTTTGATGGTTGTTAGGTGTTTATTTAAACAGTGAATCCCGGTTCCGCCAATCATTCGTTCAGTAGTTCCTGGTTTGTCTAACGATATATAAGATCGTATATTTCTGTTGACGACTTAATGTTCTTCGAACCGTGATCAAATCTAGCTGACAGAATTCCTGCAAAAGATGGGGCGCTACTTGCTTACTGCGGCTTTTCTCTGCTGTTTCCTCTTCGCTACTGCCCTCAGTTGTAATAGAGACATGTTTGTTCAGTGAAACCGCAACTTTATGACCAATATATTATTATCTTTCTACTGTGTACTATCTGTGGCCTAATTTCCTACATTTAGTATTATCACACTTCTTGGCCGTCTATCCCCCTTTATCGCTTCTATTTCCTTGTCTACTATCTATTTTCAGCAGTCTACTGTTTCTTTTCTAGTCCTAAGTTCTACAGCGGAATAACACGCAGAGAATATATGAAGACTTTTTGTGTAATATGATCGTAAAAGAACAGACAAGCAGACAGAAATAAAGTGCTGATTTCCGTCTTAAGTCAATTAACTAGCACTTTTAACATTTTTTCACTGAACGTTCTGGTACATTTTAAACCGATTGATGGAGTGATTGATGGAGTGATTGATGGAGTGATTGATGGAGTGATTGATGGAGTCTTTTTGGCGTTGGTTTTAAGGACCTTCTTCACTGCACCTGGACAACTCCATCAGTGCTCATATCCTCTCCCTAAGTTCACACAAGGGGGATCTCAGCACAGTGCACGAACTCCGTAGCACCAGCGAGAATCCAAATGTGTGTTTATGGGAATCACACATTCTATAAATATTTTTGTGGTGGGTAGGTTTCTGATTGTTTTAAATTGTTGCCAGTGTAGCGACCTTATGGCCTACTCCTTACGATTCCCAACTGCTTTGGGACTGTCTAACGGGCGCAACATGCACACGGGGACCTGCTATTTTTTTGCCCTTATCCGAGAAGGTTAGGTATTCGATCTCATTGTGACAACTTGCCCAATCTTCTCTTCATTTTTTTTATTATTTACGGACATCGTTTTTTTTCTCATCCTCAATGCATGATCGCAAAGTCCCGGGAAGTGTCACTTGCGGAAATTCTCCTAGTATTCAGTATTTTCTCCTCGCTATTTTTAGATACGACGTCATTGTTGACCAATGACCTCGGTAGCTAGGAACCTGTTTTAATTTAAGACTGCTTAAGCTGATAAAACCAGTTTATGCCACTTTAGGAAGACCCCACGTGACTTTTAACGCTATTGATTGGAGCGTTTATTTGACGCTAATGTCACATGATGCACGCTATGGATCACGTGTCCAAGCGGAAATGTCCCGCTAAAAGTGCGCCAAACACGAGCAATCTTCACTTGCCCGGAACCCTTGAGACAGCTAGGTCTAACCCAATTATCGGCGAATTCTCGCATTAAAAGCACTGAAGCCACGTGTCTAATTGCGGGTTAGCGTCCATCTTTGAGTAGGTAAGTGAAATCTCGCTAGAATATAATGTGATGAAATGTGTAGTACCTTGCAAAATCGACGCAAGATTGGTATGTTTACTTTATTCATATTTTTGTTTTACGATCACATCCAGCCACATGTGATCGGGTATATTTTATGATCCCACGGGATATGTACATGTTCATAATAATGTATAACGGGAATATATATATATATAGCTATTAATTTCCATATTATTTGATTATTTTCGACCCGACGTTTAGACTAACGGAAATTAATAGTAACGATAATGTTGACTGACCGTGACATATATTCATTATAAATTATATGACGATGCGACCAGACATGAAGTGTGTGATAATTGTCAGACAATTCTAAAAACACGGATGTCCAATTATTTGTTAAATTCATCATAATGACATGACGATTAGGCTAGAGGCACAGAACTAGAATACTGTTGCCGACATTTCTATGATAAATTTGGTGGGTTTAACTGACATTTATAATAATTCATCGGGTTAAGTTGACGATAACTCAGTCTAAAGAATTATAATACTGCCACTGGGGCAGAGTAATATAATAAAGGACAGACAGGAGAAACTTGAATTCAAGATTAGACTCTAGACATATGATGTTAGAGACTAAAATCTGAGGTGACAGGCAGAGGGACGGCTTAGGGAAAGACTGCTTTCTAAAGCTAGAAAATTAATGAAGCCGTCGTATTTGTCTTCAGTCTATGGTGGAGCCTTGCACGACAGTCCAATCTCAGCGCAGAATACGGAGTCGAGCACAGAGAAGGCAAATCCGAACCATTCAAGACCTACCGGGGCAACGTCAGGAGACCGGAGAACTAACCACACTTCACTATCAGCCGGGGGCTGAAAAGCTAAGTCCACGACAAAGGAAACTCACCTAATCAATGCCACAAAGTTTCCTCTAAATAATTCTCTTATCCTTTAAACGCTACGTGACACTGGTGTCTCGGTCCGGGATTTGAACTTATGTATTTTATCATACCTCTGGGATAGTATCATCCATTCAGTCATTACAGTATACCATTTTAACACATGTATTTTCACACAGTGAGCTCTAGAAAGACAGAAAACATTTTTTCTAGAAATTCAGGCATTGATTGGTGAATCCCTTTATATATGTTGTGTTTAATTAAGTTAGTTCTTGATTTTGTATTTCATTGAATTACAGACCTTAAGTCTCCATAACTGTAGTAATTTCATTCTACAGCAGTCGGATAAATAATTAGTATTTACTTGTTGCTAGAAATACTATTGGAAGGTAGCACTAGCTTACTCAGTGTGGACTTTAACTGCAAAAGATGGCTGAAATAGTTAAGCTTAAGGCAGCACTAGGGGAGGCCGGTCGAGATCTAGGTTATAGTGGGGTGGACCTTGCAAATTATGTCAGTGTCGAGACTGATAAGTATTACGCTCGAGAAACAGCGAAAGCTGAAAGAGAAGAGCGAATAAAGTTAGCAGAAATAGATGAGAGGATAAAAGCTGTAGACGCTAGAGAAAGAAGCGAGAGAGATGAACGCGAGCATGCATTGAAGATGAAGCAGTTAGAGATGCAGGGACAAGCTCAAAGAGTTGAACCAGTAGCCGGTGCGACCGCATCTACCTCCTCAGGCAACCTATCGCCACGGTCAGATGATATGCCCTCCTTGCACGCAGGGGGCACAGGACCTTTGCCATCCTCACTCATGTCAACTTTGGGACCCTTGACGTTTCCATTCGAAGCTTTCTCGGAACAAGCCGACTCGATCGATAGGTATCTGGACAAATTTGAGAAGTTTGCCACCACGTTTGGTTTGGAGAAGAGCAAATGGAACCTGAAACTGTCGCAAGGGCTTAGAGGAACTGCTTATGACGTGTATAGCAAGCTTCCTCCAGGTTTACAGGATGACTACGACTCTTTGAAAAAGGCACTATTGGTTCGTTATGAGCTACATGCTGACGCCTATAGGAAGAGGTTCCGTAACTCTAGGAGGGAAGTCGGAGAGAACTTTGCTCAGTTTGCTGCGAGACTGGATTCCTACGTGGAGAAGTGGGGTGCCCTAGGGAATTTTACTCATGATTGGGAAGGCCTGAAGGAAATGGTCATGATCGAACAACTGAAGGACACCATGACTTCCGACATGAGAAGATTCCTGACAGAGAATGGGGCCAGCACTTTAGAATCCATAGTCCAGTTAGCGGAACGATATCAGGCAGCACTATCAGAGAATCCACCACCCAGACGGAAACAACCAGATTACGTACCTAGACAGACAGCTCAGTCACACATGGACCCCCAAGTGAAACCACCGTATACTAACTTCAAAAAGCATGACAAGCCAGACTACAAGACTACTCAGAGATCTAATTTCCAGCAGCAGAGGCAAGGGGAAAAATGGTGTAAGCACTGTAGAACCATCACCCACAATACGCAGGAGTGCAACCGGTAAAACCCACCTCATCATGCTGCCTGCTTACGTAAAAGTGCCGCAAGGGGAAATGGACCGGAAGAACCTCTGGACAAACCCCGACATCCCCCGGTCGTTGAGACAGTCCTCGTAAATGACCAAGAGGTGACCTGCCTTTATGATACAGGCCTTGCATTCGACGCAGTTTTCTGTGCATCCCTAGTCAAGCCTGACCAGATGACAGAAGACACTATAGAAATACAAGGACCTACTAAAAGTGCAGCACCTATGCGTTTGGCCATAGCCAAGATTAAGGTCAAATCAAAATATGTGACTGGGGAAATCCGTGCAGCGATCTTGGACGACCCTATTTATCCCTTGATCTTAGGGTGTAGGTATGTGTTCTTGGGAGAACCCATTCACCCTCTGGTTGTGGCGGCTGTCACCACTAGAGGACAGGCCAAACGGAATACGGAGTTGGAATCCCCACCCAACATCCTTCCTGAGGAATTAAAAAAGGCACAAACGGAGGATCAATCTCTAGCACCCTGCTACAAAAAACTACCGAGAGCGCACACTCCTCTCCAAAAGGGAGACTTCTACAAGAAAAATGGGCTGTTGCATCGGAAAGCAGGAAATGGAGGACAGGAACATGGCAACTTGTGGTTCCATCAGCATACCGAGCCCAGGTCCTAGAAATGGCCCATGCCCTTCCGTTTAGTGGCCACATGGGCATAAGTGCCACGATTCAGCGTATTTCATGTCATTATTATTGGCCAGGTATCAACGCCGATATCCAGAGATATGTGAAATCATGCCCGCAGTGCCAGAGGACAGCGCCGAAACACTGGACGGCCCCAGCCACTCTGGGAGAAATGCCAATCTTGGGCACACCCTTCGAACGAGTAGCGGTGGATATTTTGGGTCCACTTACTCGTAGCAAAAAGAGAAACAGTTATATACTCACGTTAGTGGATTGTTGCTCCATGTGGGCAGAGGCAATTGCTATGCCCGCCTGTGATTCTAAGCATGTTGCTGAGGCTCTGCTCACCATATTTACTCGCTAGGGTTTCCGTCACAGATCCTGACAGATAATGGTTCCCAATTCCGAGGAAAACTCACCGAGGAAGTGTTTTAGGATATTTCAGGCCCGACATATCCACACCTCTCCCTACCACCCCCCAGGCAAATGGCCAGGTGGAGCGGTTTAACGGGACCCTTATTTCCATCCTTCGGAAACTTGCGCAGGAAAAACCAGAGAGCTGGGATCAATACTTACCCGCAGCACTATTTGCTTACCGCGAAGTCCCCCACAATTCTACTGGGATGCCTCCCGCCACATTGCTGTTTGGTAGACCTATAAAAGGACCTTTAGAGGCACTGTTACGTACTTGGACAGATGATAAAGCTGATGAGACGGTCACCTCTGCATCCCAATACGTGAAGCAGTTGACCCAACGCCTTAAAACAGGATGGGAACTGGCAAAGGAAAATGTACGCCGTGCCCGTCGTAAACATGCGCGTTACTACAACCGCACTGCGAAGGATAGGGAGCTAGAAGTAGGAGAACAGGTATTATTACTCCTCTGCCCAGTACAATATAAATTGCAAATCGGGTGGAGAGGTCCATATAAAATTGTTTGAGAAAATGTCGCGCACCAATTACAAGATTGCCATAAAGGGGAAGCAGAAAATTTACCACATAAACCTGCTGAAGCGATATTATGAAAGACCAGGTGCAGAACCAGCACATTTCCTGACACTGGCTAATGCGACGGAAACTGAGGCAGAACCCCTGACCTCCTGTGAATACCCTCTTCGTCAGTGCGAAACTCATCAAGATGTTCAGATTAGTTCAACTTTAACGGAGGATCAGCAGGCACAGGTTCAACAGTTGTTGAGAAAACACACTAGTACACTCACGGATAAACCTGGCATGACCAACCTGATAGAATTTGATATGAAGCTAACAGACCTCGCCCCGGTACGAGTTAAAGAAACTATCCTGTTCCTTATGCTAAAGCAAAGGCACTGAGTGAGGAAATCGAGTACCTCTGCTTAAGGAAAAATATGTGAAAATATATTCTATCTCAAAATCAGAGTCGCCTTATAGTGCGAGTGTAGTGTTGCTTAGAAAATCCACAGGAGAACATCGCCTCTGCATAGACTACCGAAGGCTCAACGCTGTAACGGAATTTCAAGCGGAGCCCTTACCGGATCAGAATCAGCTTTTCACCAAGCTGAGTAGAGCACGATACTTTTCGAAGATAGACCTTAGCAAAGGGTACTACCAGATCCCGGTAAAAGAGGAAATTCGACATATGTTAGCATTTAGTACTTCTGAATGCCATTACGAGTTTAATGTATTGCCATTTGGGCTAAGCAACGCCCCAAGCGTCTTTACTCGTATGATGAGGAAGCTACTGGAACCCCTGAACCACCCTGGGATAAGTAATTTCATGGACGACATACTTATTGCCACGAACACCTTTGAGGAGCACCTGGACGCAGTTTCCCTACTCTTCGAAAGACTTAGAGAAACAGGACTCACCGCTCGCCCTACAAAATGTCAAATTGCCTGCGAGCAACTAGAATTCCTGGGACACACAATCTCGCATGGATGCATGTTCCCAAAAACGTAAATATGCCAGCGTAAATATTGAGAAGTTACAGCGGGCCCCACGACCCCAGACTAAAAAGGATGTAAGGTCATTTGTGTCTCTATGTGGCTTCTACCAGAGATATATTAAAGATTTTAATACCCTGAGTGCGCCATTGACCGCATTAACCAAGAATGGGAACCCGGACAAAGTAACCTGGACAGCGGAGTGAGTGCGAAAATCATGGCCTACACGCTGCTGAAGGAGAAACTCACAGCTAGGCCAATTCTGCGACTGCCTGACTTAACTCTGAACTTTACGCTGCGAACAGATGCTAGCAATATAGGGATAGGAGCCACTCTCCTGCAGCCTAGTGATAGACCTTCTGCAACTCTATTCCCCATCGCATATGCTAGTAGGAAATTGAACCCTGCTGAACAGAACTACTCTACCATCGAACGAGATGTCTGTCGCTAATATGGGCTGTGCAGAAGTTTCAACCATATTTATACGGGAAAAAGTTCACGGTGCAGTGTGATCACCAACCGTTGATATTTCTTGCAGCGTCGAAGAACCTTAATGCCCGGCTTATGAGATGGTCACGTGACTGTTGCAGCCATATTCATTTCATCATAGAATACATACCTGGGAAGAACAACGTAGGGGCAGATTTTTTTGAGCAGACATCCGGACGCAACCGAGGAGATATGAGAAACTGAAAGAAGAGGAAAGACAGGACAAGAGGAGTTGGACGGAACGTCAAACTTGAGGAGGGGCTTGTGTGACAACTTGCCCAATCTCTCTTCATTTTTTTTATTTTTTATGGACATCGTTTTTTTTTTTTCTCATCCTCAATGCATGATCGCAAAGTCCCGAGAAGTGTCACTTGCGGAAATTCTCCTAGCATTCAGTATTTCCTCCTCGCTATTTTTAGATACGACGTCATTGTTGACCAATGACCTCGGTAGCTAGGAACCTGTTTTAATTTAAGACTGCTTAAGCTGATAAAACCAGTTTATGCCACTTTAGGAAGACCCCACGTGACTTTTAACGCTATTGATTGGAGCGTTTATTTGACGCTAATGTCACATGATGCACGCTCTGGATCACGTGACCAAGCGCAAATGTCCAGCTAAAAGTCCGCCAACCACGACCAATCCTAACATGCCCGGAACCCTTGAGACAGCTAGGTCTAACCCAATTATCGGCGAATTCTCGCATTAAAAGCACTGAAGCCACGTGTCTCATTGCGGGTTAGCGTCCATCTTTGAGTAGGTAAGTGAAATCTCGCTAGAATATAATGTGATGAAATGTGTAGTACCTTGCAAAATCGACGCAAGATTGGTATGTTTACTTTATTCATATTTTGTTTTACGATCACATCCAGCCACATGTGATCGGGTATATTTTATGATCCCACGGGATGATGTAACATGTTTCATAAAGTATAGTATAACGGGAATCTATATAATAATATATAGCTACTTTACTTAATTTCCATATTATTTGATTTAATCTATTATCGACCCGGACGTTTAGACTAAATCGGAAATTAATAGTAACGATAATGTTGACTGACCGTGACATATATTCATTAAAATTTATACTTGGGACACGTTTATACATATGATGCGGGGACCAGAGCATGACATGTTCGTGTATCTCGGCACAGTTGTCAGACAATTCCGCGTAAAAACACGAGATGTCCCAATATATTTGTTAAAATTCATCATAATCTACATTGAGACGAATAGGCTAGAGGCACAGAACTAGAACACAATAACTGTTGCCGTGACATTTCTATGATAAATTTGGTGGGTTTATAACTGAACATTTATAATTAATTTCATCGGGTTAGAGTTTGACGATAACTCAGTCTAAATAGTATTGGGCGTGAAATTATAATACTGCCGACTGGGGCAGAGTAAATAATAATAAAGGGACAGACAGGAGAAACTTTTGAATTCAAGATATTAAACACTCTAGACATATAATATATTATTAGAGACTAAAATCTGAGGTGACAAATTTAGGCAGAGGACGGCTTAGGGAAAGACTGCTTTCTAAAGCTAGAAAATTAATGAAGCCCGTCCGTATTATGTCTTCAGTCTATGGTGGAAAGCCTTTGCACGACAGTCCAATCTCAGCGCAGAATACTGAGAGTCGAGCACAGAGATAGGCAAATCCGAACCATTTCTAGTCAAGTACCTACCGGGGCAACGTCCAGGACTGAGACCGGAAGAACTAACCACGACTTCACTTACAGCCGGGGGCTGAAAAGCTAAGTCCACGACAAGAGGCACAAACAATTGCCTCAAAGAAACTCACTCTAATTACAATGCCAGCAAATCATTAGTCCTCCCCATCCAACTGAAAAAAACAACCGAATTGTTGATGACACATGATTGATACATAAAGCAGACCACTATATTCCATCGACAATACTATCAATTCACCTATCTATTCACTTTTATAAACACAATGCAATAAACCAATTGTTATTTTTCACAGTTTAACTGTATATACTGTACCCCACATCTTATGTTCCTTCCATAGAACTGTTGAATATTGTCTATGTGCCTTACTCTTCTTCCCCCCCATAATTTTACCAGAAGGGGGGCATCGTAAAATAATAATAGTAATTTAAACGTGCTCCTGGTATAAACCCACATTAATAGATAACGAGTAGGGGTACAACGGTAGCGAGAGACCCAATATCTTCCTTACAATCGTTTTCCAGACCTGTCGAGTTTAGAGAGAATTTACCCTCTTCGTCACACCCATTTTGGAAGTGGGAAAACCCAGCAGGGATTCCTTGAGCCAAATCTTCCACATCAGATCTATTATTTCCTCTAAATAATTCTCTTATCCTTTAAACGCTACGTGACACTCATTACCCAGGAGACCAGGAGGAAGAATGCCATCATTAGCACACTTGTTCTGAAAAAAAAAAATTCATACATTAAATTCCCTATACTGGGAATAGAACCTGGTACCTTAAGAATTCGAGGCCATGCCTCCCTCAAACTGATCACTGCTGTCTTTGAACATATTTAAGTTGACGTATGAGGGTGAACGAAGATGAATAAGAAAAAAAAACATTTGTTTCTATAGTCTCTGTATGTACTTGATAAAGCAGTAAACAGATTGCGAATTAACTGTACTCTTAGAGCGAAATAGCGTTTTTTTCTTTTTCTTCTTCTTTTTCGTCAAGCACCATGAATGAACCAGAAGTAAACCTGAGTTATATAATTAATATGACACGCCACTGCATATTATAAAATGAGAATTAATTATCTTTATTGTGATTTTGTTTTATACTTATTTACTTGGTCATTCCTCTTCTACCGTGAGGTGTAGAGGTTTGGAAGAGAGAGCGCCATACTATCATATCGGCTGTCTTCTTCCTGGCTTGGTTCCATTGCAGTCCTCGATCTGTCAGAGATTGTCTAATGTTGTCTGCCCAGTGGGCTCTGGTTCGTATTTGGAGGTCTGGATCCTTGGCTCTTAGCCTCCCATACCTGCCGTGGCAGCCGATCTTCTACCATTCTGCACAGAATGCCAAACCATCTTAGTTGGTTGGTACTATTCAACTTGGGTCTGCATGGGTTGGGTTTTTGGGCCTTGACATTTCGTGTGGTTGCGGACCATGTCTATTCTTGTTACTTCAACCACCATTCTAAGAAAGCTCATTTCTGAGGTTTGAATCTGACATTTGTGGGTTGTAGTCATTGCCCATGACTTGCATCCATACGCCAAGACAGGGACATAGGTGGAGCTGTATAACACCATCTTCTTTTCTTTCCATCTTCTCTTTTACTGAGGAATCCTTCGATTTATGGCCTGAAAAAAGCTGCTTCTCTTCGGGTAGCTAAATCTTTTGTTTTATGTAAATTAATTAAATAACAGTGAAGAAATACCAATTTAAAAATAGGAAGTTACTTTTCAATCGCCTTGTGTGATTACCCATTGCAAAGAAAACTCCACTGCCCTTTTGTTAAACCATTGTCCTTTTTTTTTCGTCAGAGGACCTCTGTTACGAGAAGGTGGATATCCTGTTCGTTATTGATAGTTCCGGGAGCGTTGGCCTTCAGGACTTTAAGAAGCAGCTTGAGTTTGCTTCAACGTTTATCGACTATTTCCACATTGGGCTGTCTCAGTTCAGTGTTCTCAGGTTTGCTAGCTCTCCGTCAATCATCTTCGACTTCGATGACTATCTGGACAGATCTAGCTTGAAAAATGTAAGTTTTATTAAGTATTAACTTTAACATGTAATATCATCATGATCATCATAATTATCATTATCATCACCATCAAAATCATATATCATTATCATCATCATTATCAACATCACCATCACAGTCATCATCTTATCCTTCAAAACATAAACTTTTTCGCTCCTTATAAATCACGGAGCCACCATCTCAGGAAATCCTACCCCTAGAAAGCCAACGCCAAAGCACACACTCTTGTAGCGTGGGTTTATGTTGTAATTTGGTTTACATGATGAGGTTACCAGCTTTGCAGTAGTGGTCCAACAGTGGCCAAAACTCAAGATGGGCCTTTAAATATGTCTACCTTCGCACAAGATTACTCTTGACAGAGATGTAGATATGACACTTCTATCACAAAGGGAGTATTCACAGGATATTCAGATACGCGAAAACAATGCTGCTTTGGCTGAGCACGTTAATTCTAGAATCTGCTGACCACTGTTGTGAAAAATTAAGCAATGATTAGTTTAGCTCGTTCATTCCCCCAACTCTGATTTACTCAGGAGAATTCTTATTTTTCGGGTATGGCTCTGATTACGGTGTGTGTAGTAAATTGACTGCGACAAACATGCAGTACATTTACAAATATTAAATCGAAGTTAAATTTGTAAAACTACAAATAACAAAATTTAATAATCACTTAAGTTGTAACAGTTTGAAAATAATTGAATAGTTTAGAAGAAAATTTTCATCATTGATTTATAGCAGAGTCGATGGAAAAAAAGTTCATATTGGTAGCATAGATTTTGCACTTAGCTGCCAATAGTAGTTCTGCTCCTGCTGATTGGTTCTTTTTACACTGCTCAAGCTCGTCGCTGGTGAATGTTTTCGGGTGTAGCACGTTTCCCAGAAATCTCAAGGAGAGCCTAAAATGTTCGTCCCTCGTCTTAAAGCGTAAGCCACTGTTCCTTTCTTGTACTATCTCTGGTACTTTCTCCTGGTAACATCAATAAGCCAATCCTGGCTCACAGACTTTTTGCTCAGATGAATAAAAGAGACTTGAATCGGCCTATTAAACGCGTCTGTTAATAAGATAATTCCCTCTATGGCTCCGTGAGTTTCAGTTTCCTCAGATGTTCCGGTTTTCCTTATTTAAAAGGTTAGAGATTTCCTAGGCTGAATTGAAAGTCCTGATGAATTCTCTAATAAAAGGTGTCCGGTCTGATAAATGGAAATTCTGAAGTCTGACTACTGGCAAGTCTGGTGTCTTTGACAGCGAGAATCTCACAGTGAACTAGACTGACTGAAGAGTCAGGTTATATTCACTGTCCTACCCCGCTCTGTTAGTTATGGAACTCAAATTATCAGCCAATCTGATTTGAATATTTTGCATGACTCATCTCGTGCAAAATTTCAAACATTACTTTTCTGAAAATGGGCTGTAAACACCCGATTGCCTAGCAGACGAACTAACAGATACATCTGTGAACTGTGTTTCAGATGTAACAAATAATTACTTTATCAGAATGTAATCTCTTTGTAATAAGGTGTACTGGAAACGATTATGTCTTGCTTGACTGTCCAGAATGTGTTGCATAGACGATTAATCTCGTATCTGTGGCGCACCCGTGCCTAATGTTAGCAAAGCTTTGCCGCACCTGGCAAACGTGATGTATTATCACCAACAAGGAGTGTCAAAATGATTTGACAATATCAAACATCTTCTACTTAGCAGAGAAAGAAAAAAGTGCGACAATTTAAAGCATGCAATAAAATCAGTCCCACAAATGTACCGATTACTGCCTTAGTGAAACAGAGATTAGGAAGACGTAGGGGTCGCCCCAATCCATTCTGTGACACATAACATGAAAGACACTGTAATTTATCTTCAGCTTTTGCCTTTCGAGGTACAGTTACCGGGTTCAAAACCAGGTAGAGTCATGCCATGGACTACCTTCCTGTAAATAGGTACCTAACTCTACTCTTGAGTAAGGGAAAACAGAAGCAAAAAGGAAAGGATGCAGATACTTTGGTTCATACAGCTGAGACTTGGTATGGTGTATACTTTAACACATTGCTCCCCATATGACAGTTTCTTTTACGGGACACCTTTACCTTCACCTTTACCTCTCACCTGAAAATAAAAAGGGACTGTTGTAAAATATATATATATATATATACATTCACATACACACACATATGTACATGTTTCTGCCCTCCAAGACGCCACCAGGCACGATGATCACTGAATTGCTTTGTCAGTCAGCGACCAAAGACCAATGTAGAGACCGTTTGTTGCTGCCCTACAAGACGCCAGCGGGCACGATGGTCATTGAATTTCTTTGTCAGTCAGCGACCAAGGGGCAAAGAACAGAAACAAATATATGGGCATTGATGTATGTAGTGATATCCTCAATACATACGATAAATTAGATAAAACATTATAGAGTATAAAGTCAAAATAAAGTAAAAATAAAATATTAGGTTGCGATCAGCTTCTTCACCCGCGCCCGCAATCGTGTCGGTTTGGACAGGCTTTAACGTAAAGTTAATGGTACTAGCTTTTCTAAGTCGTCCTTGAGAATTAAATATAACATTTTTACAAGGTCAAGACGTATTTGTTCTAAGACGGAATGAGAGACAAGAAGGAGGGGGGAAAGGAGAGACAGAATAATGGTACTAGCAGGACGCGTTGTTTGGAATCACAAATTGTAACGAACGCGCGAGATGGCTTTTAGAAGATTTGAAAATACGACGCAAGGCCCATACTTGCATCGCCCTATATTCACGCAGTGGAAATGTATAAACACACACACCGCTCTCATTTCCAGTATGGTAGCGTAAATTCTGACGAAACACAGACATTGTCGTTTTAGTTTAAAAAAAAGCGTTATAGAGAGGGGGAAAAGATGGTGGATTTCTAGATTCAAATAATATTGACGACTAACATGGAAAAAATATGGAAATACGAAATATAATACTTAGGGCCATAAACCTTGGATAGTTTGGTGGAATAGGATCGCCTGATCAATAATATATTTTAATTTACAAAATCGTCCACTAAATAACCAAGATATTGCAATAATACTATATATTCTTGGACAGACTGATGAACGAACTCATGCCTGCTTATCTTATCCATAACACATTTTTTGAACACGTGTTTGAAAAGAGGCAGAAGAGGGTAAGACAAAACCAAGTGGCGAAATCTAGGAGTAAGTGAGAGGTGGAATTGAATATTTGTTAGCCCAAAAATCAATCCTATTTTTAGCTGTAATGCCAAGATCGGACGGACCGACCGACAGCGGAACACCTATTTGTTTGGAATTTTGTTTTTTAACTTTGAATTCAAAATTTGGTAGACGCCGATTTCTATTGGCCAGCGTAGGGGATATTGAGAAAAAAAGTGGAAGGCTGGACGCCATTTGAATAAAAACGTTCCCTTAAACAGGTCGATTGATAGACCAGAAGTTTGACTTGCTTCATCATATAATAAAGACATAACTAAAGAAAAGCAGTCATAGTCTAGCAGCGGCACAGCTAAATTTGTGCCAAAATCATCGTATCTGTGTGTATTTCATTGAATTTGTGGTAAGAACGAAATTATTAAAATTTTATTTAAAAATTTGAGAGAGAGATACTGCCATATGAAAAATATGTTACGACTGTAAGTACATAGGTCCCTAGCAGACTTATGCAGGGCCTAGAGGTTGATCCATCATATAACAAACTACCAGAGAGGTAGATCCAAAAGATTACATAGGTTGTCACCAAGGATAATATCACATATCATATTTTATGGAAAAAGATCAAGGATAATGGCAGAGATGTTGCAGCCATTAGGGGAGAGGAATGTGAAAACTGGTACAATTTGTTCCATCAATCTAGATTGGATGAGCTGGGTTGGTCAGAGAGATCTGACCCTGTTCTTTTATTTTGAATGTATTATTAATTGTGAAGTTGGTGGATTAGATATTATGTTAAGACATATCATAATCTTCATGTTGCAGGGTTTTTTACTGGCACTACGCTAGTGCTAGCTTCCTGACTATATTAAACAGTGAGAAAGTAGAGTTGCTGTAGTGATACTAGCTCTCTACCACTGGAACTGTAGTCTTGGTACAAGCTCTCTACCAAGATTGCCCCAGGAAGATTGAGACAGTGGCCGTTGGCCGAACAGACAACTATCACCTAGCTTCTCGTGCCAGATAAGTGCATAAGACCTGGCACGGAACTATTCATCAACTATCCACCATACAATAATATAATTAAATAAAATAAAATCTATTTCCACCCACTAAAGTGAATAGAATATTTGTGAATAAAGACAGGGGATGATGTAAAACCCCAAATCCGCCATCTAGTACCAGTTAACCAGTAGTATAGATATATTAAATCCATTATTAGAATTTAAATTATGTGCTTGGACAGATTGTACCTTTTGTTTAATTGAACTTGTGTGTATATATATATATATATATATATATATATATATATATATATAAATATAAAATATATATATATATATATATATATATATATATATATATATATATATATATATATATATATATATATATATAATAAATTGATTTCATTTGGTTTTGATAGTCCTGACCAAAATATTATTAGGTTTAGGACTAAATAAATTGTAAAAAATTTGTTAAATACCAAATTTAAAACACTGAGTTAGTTGAGTTAATCATAGAATTTACTATCTGTTTGTGTGTGTGTTTGTGTATTGGGTTACCATCACACCACGCTTACATTACCTTAGACATTTAGACGTAGTCATCATTTATTCTAACAGTAAAATATAATTCTAAGTGAGATCATAGGGTGGTAGCAGAAAGGTCCCCTGAGAACACACCCCATCAATTGGTAGACTCAGGGGCCTTTACAGCTTGACCTCACTCAGTTACAAAACAAATACAGCACCAACATTCATAACATCTAAACCCACCACATATATTGGGTAGCTCGCTCCGGGATTTAACTTTGTCATCTTCATGGCATTGTGATGCTGGAGTGCCTGTGGATTTCCTACCGCCCCGGGTAGAAGCCAGAAGTGTACTGTGCCAGCTCTGGTGGAGATAAAGGGGGTGTTTCTGCCTCTCTCTGAGATACGTAGCCAAGGTAGGGCTCACAGTACTCATTCCCCGCCACCAAATTGCCTGCTAGTTATGCCGAGTTCTCCGAGGCTCTAGGCATGTGACCAAGAGTTGAAGGCAATAGGATCGTCCCGTCCTGAGTCTCTGTGCCTGTACGATGGGTTCCGATCTTCAGGAAGTAGTTCATACTCGTTCCCACTCCTAAGACTTGTTCAGTATCCATCTGGCTCCTTCCCACCCACAGAGGGCGTGTACGGTGTAGTGCACCGGATTTATTATCGAGGTTTACTCCTCTAGATCCGTTGTGTTTTGCCTGAGGATTCGCACCCTCAGTTACCAGGACTACCTCGGGGAGGGTGTGGCTCTTCACCACGCACAACGATCTTGGGGTATGAGAGGTTTTGCTAGGCCAAGAGACTCACACCGCAATGGTCGCTCCTTTCATGAAAGAATTCACTAGGCCTAGGGTGAAGCAAGGGGGGAAACCTACTACCCACAACACCAACACATCATACCCCCTGTCTGTAAGACTTTGCCCCCTCCGGGATTTAAACTTATTTATTATATGAAATTAAAGATTGTATCACTATTATCCATAG
This sequence comes from Oreohelix idahoensis, assembly GCA_024509875.1. Classification (NCBI taxonomy): domain Eukaryota; kingdom Metazoa; phylum Mollusca; class Gastropoda; order Stylommatophora; family Oreohelicidae; genus Oreohelix; species Oreohelix idahoensis. Next base: position 40,502 of record JAMPIV010010073.1, on the reverse strand, counting down.
AGTTTAAAAATATCCTATAATAAATATAAAAGTACTTTAAGGTGGAAATTAACAGTTGATGAATGGTCACGGCCAGTAGTTAATTAATTAATCATAGTTGGTACTTTGTTTATTAGAGTTTTAAATTTGCCTTAGTATATTGTTAAAGTTGCTTAAGACAGAATGGCAGACTTGGCAAATGTTTAGATCTGCTGCTGTGCAGACTTCAAGAGAGATGGGTATGGATGGGCCAGAACTGGTCCAGTATGTAACCTCAGAGTGTGACAATCGTATTGATAGGGACGATAGGAAGTTAGCCGCAGAAAGGAAATTAGAGTTAGATAGATTAGCTGAAGAAAGAAAATTAAAGGCTGAGAAAGAAATTAAAAGGTTACAGATTGAGGCTGACAAAAAGGCTAGGTCATTGGAGGCGGATAGGGAAGATGAGATTAATAGGCTCCAATTTGAAGAGAAGAAGATGGAAGCAGAAAATGAGGAGAGAAGACAGATTCAGAAAGGGAAGCCGAAGATAAAAGATTACAGAGGGAGCACGAGTTACGACTAAGGGAGATGGAATTACAAGGCCACGCTCCCGAAATTAGCAACAGCCCCTCTACCTCCGATGCCACTACCAGTCAGGGGTCCTCAACCTCAGCCATGGGGTTTCACTTAGACCATTTTGTTGAGAAAGACGATGACATTGAATCATTTTTAAGCAGATTTGAGGTTTTAGCCACCACTTATGGGTTAGAAAAAGAAAGGTGGAGTTTAAGGTTATCCCAGGGTCTTAGGGGAACATCTTATGAAATGTTTGCAAAGATGAGCAGGGATGACCAAGACAATTATGATATGTTAAAGCAGGTTCTGTTGTTAAGATATGAGAAGAATGGTGAATTTTATAGGAAGAAGTTTAGAAATGCCAAGCTTTTGTCTGGGGAGACATACCACCAATTCTCTGCCAGATTGGAAACATATTTGGAGAAATGGACTGCTCTGGGGAAGACCCAAGATCTTATAGAGATGATCATAATAGAGCAATTAAGAGAGTCTATGGCTCCAGACCTGAGAAAATTTCTCATAGAACAAGGTGCAGAGAGGTTGGGTGAGGTATTAAATGTCGCTGAGAGGTATCGGGCAGCTCAGGCAGAAGTGGCTGGTACTAAGAAGAAGCATGTAGAAAATTATAGGGCCCCACAAAACTCTAATAAATTTGAAAATAAAGATCAGGGAAACCGAGGTAAACCCAACTTTGATAGGCCAAGAGTTGAATATCGAGATAGAAACCCACAGTTCAATGACCGAAAATATGATGAAAGAAAACCTTTCCACCAAGGAAAGTTATGGTGTAAATGTTGTAAGAGGGACACTCATAACACCAACGTTTGCAAAAGGAAACCTTCTACCTTCGCTGCTATGAAAACGGGGATCAAGGGATTAAAGGACAAACCCGCTGGACAGCAGGAACCTTATCACCACCCAGTTTGTGAAGATGTTGTATGCAATGGGGTCACCATCAGGTGCCTTTATGATACTGGATTAGATTTTGATTCTGTTGTGAGTTCTCACCTAGTAAACCCAGGTCAGTATACCACAGAAACCGTGGATATACAAGGGGCAACTAAGGACGTAGCAACCACGACACTTCCCATCGCCAGGATAACTGTGACAACTCGCTATGTGGAAGGAGTAATCAGAGCAGCAGTGATAAACGAACCAATCTACCCTCTGATATTGGGGTGTAGATATGTCTTCTTGGGGAATCCAAAGAGACCTGTGATCATGGCAACAGTGCAGACCAGATCACAGTCAAAGAAGGAGGAGGATAATCCTGTAAATACTCATCCAGAGGAGATGAGGAAGGCACAGGCTGAGGACAGATCACTCAAGCCGTGTTTTTAAAAATTGCCTAAATGCCATACACCTCCAAGCAATGGAGACTACTATATGAAGAATAAACTGATCTATAGGAAGGCTGGAACTGGATCCAATGGTCACAGACAGCTGGTACTTTCCACTTCGTATAGGGCAGAGGTAATAAGGAGTTTACATGTTGGAATAGATGGGGACCATGAGAAAATAGGTACCATCTGCCAAAAAGTGTCTCAAAAATATAATGGGCCATGCGTAAAGGAAGACATTGAGAATTTTGTGGAGGCCTGCGGCCAATTTCACGAGGGAACGCCCACACGAGGGGAAAATGATCGGGACCTAGAAACGCCACGGAGTAAACCTAGGCCTGAAACTAAAAATAACTATCGTAAATAAGACATAGTGGAATGGGAACCCCCTTTTCACACACAGTCTTCAATTGAATTTGTTAGAATGGCCACTCTGCGTCGAGTACCAAACGTGGTCTCAATCCAGTCTCACCCGACAATCCCTCGGTCGGAAGTCCGTGAAATGGGTGGAAGGTTCTTATGTGATGACAAAAGGAAGAAAAAGTCACCACCACCACACTTACGATTTCATGATACTTACCGGTGCCATGGAAAATTGATCTGCCAAATAACCGAACAAAATTAACTAGACCAATCAAAGGTCCATTGGAAGCCTTATTGAGGACGTAGACCGATGAGAAGGCAGAAGAGACCGTTACCTCATCATATCAATATGTGAACGATCTGACCACTCGTATTAAAACTGGCTGGAAACTTGCTAATGATAATTTGAGACAAGCCAGGAAAAAACATGCTGCATATTATAATAAGAAAGCGAACGATAGGGAACTAGCTGTGGGAGAGAAGGTGCTTCTTCTACTACCCGGCAGCAGTAACAAGTTGCAAATTGGATGGCAAGGTCCATATACAGTTCTAGAGAAGGTGTCTAGAACTAACTATAAAATAGATAAGAAGGGGAAAGAGAAAATCTATCATGTGAACCTTCTAAAGAAATATCTGGACAGACAAATCCAGGAAGGAACACACTTAATGACCTTGTCTATCGCAACGGAGATGAAAAACGAACCACTCGCCTCTCATAAATACCCCCTAAACCCCTGTGAGACAGCTGCACAGGTAAAAGTCAGTAAACACTTGACGAAAAATCAGAGGGAGCCGGTTCAAAAGGTTCTGGATGAACATACAGACGTGTTAACGGACAAACCGGGGCACAACAATTTGTTGGAATATGATATGAAACTAATAGACCCAACACCCATCTGTATGAGAGCCTATTCTATCCCTTTTGCTAAGGAAAAAGCTTTGAAATAGGATATAGATTATTTGTTACAAGAAGGGATTATTTCTCACAGTGAATCTCATTATAGCTCTAGTGTGGTTTTGTTGAGGAAACCATCTGGGAAACATAGACTGTGCATAGATTACAGGAAACTGAATTCTGTCACAGAAGGTCAGGTGGATCCATTACCTGATACCAATCAACTATTTGCCAGGCTGAAAAAGGCCAAATATTTTTCGAAGGTGGATCTGAGCAAAGGCTATTATCAAATTCCAGTAAAGCCTGAGGTTCGATCTTATTTAGCATTTAGCACATCGGAAGGACATTATGAGTTCAACATGTGGCCGTTTGGGTTCAAAAATGCTCCGAGTGTGTTTTCTAGAATGATGCGAAAATTGTTGGATCCCATGAATAATCCATGTATCACAAATGTTATGGATGATATCCTCATCACTACTGAAACATTTGAGGAACACGTTAACTCTTTGAATATGTTATTTGATAGACTCAGAGAGGTAAACTTGACTGCTAGACCAACCAAATGTTGTATTGGATGTAAAGAGTTTGAGTTCTTGGGACATACAGTATATCAGGGTAGCATGACCCCTAACCCCAAGAATCTAGAGAAATTACAAAGAGCACCGAGGCCACAAACAAAGAAAGATGTGCTATCTTTCGTGTCGTTGTGTGGATTTTATCAGAAGTACATTAAAAATTTTAACTCCATATGTGCTTTTCTGACGGATTTAACTCGTAAGGGAAATCCTGATAAAATTACCTGGTCAGCGCAGTGTGAATTGGCATACCAAGAGGTAAAGGAAAAGCTTACAAGCAAGCCTATATTGAAATTGCCTGATTTGAAACAAGAATTTGTTGTTAGAACGGACGCAGGTAACGTGGGCTTAGGGGCCACATTGTTACAGAGGTCCACCTCAAAAGGTGGGGAACTGATCTCGGTCGCTTATGCTAGCCGCAAGTTGAACAAGGCGGAACAAAACTATTCAACAAGTGAGAAAGAGTGTTTAGCTTTAATCTGGGCTATAAAAAAGTTCCAGATCTATCTCTATGGTAGAACATTCGTGGTCCAAACGGATCATCAGCCGCTCGTATTTCTGTCACAGGCAAAGCATGAAAATGCTCGGTTATTACGATGGTCGTTGCTCATACAGCCTTATTCATTCACTATTGAATACATTCCCGGGTCGCAAAATGTTGGTGCAGACTTCTTGAGTAGGCACCCTTTTGACGAAAATCAGAGTATTCAAAAGGCCTAAGGAGCAAATTTGATCTATGTGTATGTCGGATTATGAACTTGCATCAGAAAGCATGTTCTTAAGTGGGGAGATGGTTAGTGATATCCTCAATACAATCGATAAATTAGATAAAACATTATACAGTATAAAGTCAAAATAAAATAGAAAAAAAATATTAGGTTGAAATCGGCTTCTTCGCCCGCGCCCGCAATCGTGTCGGTTTTGACAGGCCTTAACGTAAAGTGAATGGTACTAGCTTTTCTAAGTCGTCCTTGAGAATTAAATATAACATTTTTACAAGGTCAAGACGTATTTGTTCTAAGACGGAATGAGAGACAAGAAGGAGGGGGGAAAGGAGAGACAGAATAATGGTACTAGCAGGACGCGTTGTTTGGAATCACAAATTGTAACGAACGCGCGAGATGGCTTTTAGAAGATTTGAAAATACGACGCAAGGCCCATACTTGCATCGCCCTATATTCACGCAGTGGAAATATATAAACACACACACCGCTCTCATTTCCAGTATTGTAGCGTAAATTCTGACGAAACACAGACATTGTCGTTTTAGTTTGAAAAAAAGCGTTAGAGAGAGGAGGAAAAGATGGTGGATTTCTAGATTCAAATAATATTGACGACTAACATGGAAAAAATATGGAAATACGAAATATAATACTTAGGGCCATAAAATTGGGATAGTGTTGTGGAATAGGATCTCCTGATCAATAATATCTTTTAATTTACACAATCGTCCACTAAATAACCAAGATATTGCAATAATACTATATATTCTTGAACAGACTGACGAACGAACTCATGCCTGCTTATCTTATCCATAACATATTTTTTTAACACATGTTTGAAAAGAGGCAGAAGAGGGTAAGACAAAACCAAGTGGCGAAATCTAGGAGTAAGTGAGAGGTGGAATTGAATATTTGTTAGCCCAAAAATCAAGCCTATTTTTAGCTGTAATGCCAAGATCGGATGGAACGCCTATTTGTTTGGACATTTGCTTTTTAACTTTAAATTCAAAATTTGGTAGACGCCGATTTCTATTGGCCAGCGTAGGGGATATTGAGAAAAAAATTGGAATGCTGAACGCCATTTGAATAAAAACGTTCCCTTAAACAGGTCGATTGATAGACCAGAAGTTTGACTTGCTTCATCATATAATAAAGACACAACTAAAGAAAAGCAGTCATACTCTAGCAGCGGCACACCTAAATTTGTGCCAAAATCATCGTATCTGTATGTATTTCATTGAATTTGGGGTAAGAACGAAATTATTAATATTTTATTTAAAAATTTTAGTGAGAGATACTGACATATGAAAAATATGTTACGACTGTAAGTACATAGGTCCCTAGCAGACTTATGCAGGGCCTAGAGGTTGATGCATCATATAACAAACTACCAGAGAGGTAGATCCAAAAGATTACATAGGTTGTCACCAAGGATCATATCACCCATCATATTTTATGGAAAAAGATCAAGGATAATGGCAGAGATGTTGCAGCCATTAGGGGAGAGGAATGTGAAAACTGGTACAATTTGTTCCATCAATCTAGATTGGACGAGTTGGGTTGGTCAGAGAGATCTGACCCTGTTCTTTTATTTTGAATGTATTATTAATTGTGAAGTTGGTGGATTAGATATTTTGTTAAGACAAATCATAATCTTCATGTTGCAGGGTTTTTTACTGGCACTACGCTAGTGCCAGCTTCCTGACTATATTAAACAGTGAGAAAGTAGAGTTGCTGTAGTGTACAAGCTCTCTACCACTGGAACTGTAGTCTTGGTACAAGCTCTCTACCAAGATTGCACCAGGAGGATTGAGACAGTGGCCGTTGGCCGAACAGACAACTATCATCTAGCTTCTCGTGCCAGATAAGTGCATAAGACCTGGCACGGAACTATTCATCAACTATCCACCATACAATAATATAATTAAATTAAATAAAATCTATTTCCACCCACTAAAGTGAATAGAATATTTGTGAATAAAGACAGGGGATGATGTAAAACCCCAAATCCGCCATCTAGTACCAGTTAACCAGTAGTATAGATATATTAAATCCATTATTAGAATTTATATTATGTGCTTGGACAGATTTTCTCTTTTGTTTAATTGAACTTGTATATATATATATATATATATATATATATATATATATATATATCTATATAGATATATATATATATATATATATATATATATATATATATATATATATATATATATATATATATAATTTACTATTTGTTTGTGTGTGTGTTTGTGTATTGGGTTACCATCACACCACACATACATTACCCTAGACATTTAGACGTAGTCATCATTTATTCTAAGAGTAAAATATAACTCTGAGTGAGATCATAGGGTGGTAGCAGAAAGGTCCCCTGAGAACACACCCCATCAATTGTTAGACTCAGGATCTTCACAGCTTGACCTCACTCAGTTACAAAATAAATACAACACCAACATTCATAACATCTGAACCCACCACAATGTACAGAATGTTTAGAGCTCTTCCTTGTCGAGACAAAGTTACTGGGCTTGAGTACTGATAACTTGACGCTCAAGGCTACCCAGCTGTAAATCGTTACCTGACCCTTCTCGTGAGTTAAGGAAAGTATAGGCCACCCTACTTCATGAAGCTGAGACCTAAATGTTGATTGAAAAGTCACTGCTTATTTGTAAATGTTTATATCCTCAAGTGTTTCAAATGGATATATATGGAATTAATATTAAAACAATAAGCAATAACTGTTGTTTGACTAATAATTTTTTTTTTTTTTTTTTTTTTTTTTTTTTTTGCGAAAATAAAATACAAACGAAACATGACCGAAAGTGGTCAAAATCACATATGTTAAAATAGACAGCAAAAATGGATTCCCACTACGATGTCTTTTTTTGAACAGGTCGGATCTCAAGTAGAAGTGTAATACTAATGTGACATAGGATTTTAGGTAACAAAACGGTATTCATTTGTGTATATCTAGACGTTTGTTTCATATTCAGTAGTTGGATAGGAGTAAAGAAATAACGATTCAAATAGGAGAGGTGAGTTTTCAATGACGAAGTTTCTAATATTACCATTTCACTTCCCCTACGGCAGTATTTGCCATGAGACTCTCTGTTATCATACGTGAAGCGTCAACCACAGTCTGTTGTAGCCTGGTTTTAATTTTTTATTTCTGTGCAACTTTGATATGGGTGATCACCTTGCGAAACTGTTGTGCATTTTCCCATAAAAAAATTATAAACGAAGCCCGAGGTCTGTCGAGAAGTAAATAAGGGAATAAATAAAGGTAAATAACAAGCCACCTGTAAACATGATATCCATTGTTTTTCTACTTCTTCTATGCATTACTAGACACGAGTATTTAAGCCTTTATTTGGTTTATACTTGCTAATAGGGAAGTTATATTAGTGATTGAGTCTATAAATGGATGGGTCGTTCATGGGGTCCTATATTCCGTAGTTGCTACGGTATCGTGACAAATGACCACTGCCAATGAAGCAATTTTAGGGTTGTTAAATTGTCTATCCTTTTACGATTTACTTTCGCAGCAAAGGCCTTTGGATTGTCACGTGTTATATTCCTGGTGAGCCGATCACTTATATTTCTTTTCTGTTGTCAGGTGCTCTTCTTTCTGTCTAACGAGTGCCTGCTATCTAAATATATTTATTGATGCATTTTTGTACATTTTCTCCAGGCAATTTTAAACATACCGTATCCAGGTGGTAGCACCAACACAGCCGCTGCCTTGAAGTTAGCCAGGGAGCAAGCGTTCAACACTAGCCAAGGTGCAAGGCCCGGGGTTCCTAAAATTGCTATAGTGTCGACTGATGGGTTGTCTAACTCCCGCAACGACACAACGTTTGAAGCTAAGAACCTGAAAGACTCCAACGTGCTGATTCTGACTATAGGAGTGGGGACATCTTACAATAAACAGGAACTCGACGCAATTGCCACCTACCCAGAGGACATCTCTGAAGTCATTGACTATAACATGCTCTTATCTATCGTGCACGATTATACTGAGCTTGTTTGTGACGAAGGTAAGTTAATAAATACAGGAAATAAATATTATACAAACATAAAGGTATGTTTTCAGGCACTCGTAAGAAATAAAGAAGTAGAACGCTTGGACAACAGAAAAACAACAGACGTGAGTGTTCTACTTCTTTATTTCTTATGAGTGCCTGAAAACATACCTTTATGTTTGTCTAATATTTATTTACTGTTTACAGGCCTCGGGTTTCCCTTCCGTATGTGTTATTAATGTTAATAAATACAGAGACAACTGTAAAACTGGTAAGGAAATTAATATACAAATTAAACTGAAAATGGTATGGAATCAATTTTACAAATTAACGGTACACAGGAAACATGGGGCGCTGCAGGGTTCACCCTTCATCAGCCACAGTTACAAACAATCGACAAAGAGGAGAAAAATAGACAGATCATATACTAAAGACACTGCAAACACATGCAAGAATGAAAAACAGAGATAATATCAGAGATACAGACAGATGAAGAAAATAAACAACGCAGGTGCTGCGGGGAAAAAGTACAACAAATATGAAATTAAGAATACAAAAACCAGAAAGAAAGAACCATTAATACAAGACATTTGACAATCAACGAAAGTCAAAAGAAGAAAATGAAATAACAAAACAAGAAAATTAAATCCTGCTAGAAGCTCAGTAATAGCACCAAATGGCTTTTGTTGATAAAAGATATGTACGGTGTTGATATCAATAAAAGATATAATCACTATTCATGATCATTACCGTTCGCCTTCCTATTGAGTTAAGGCCGTCAAGTAATACAAGACAAGCCATCTTGTTCTATGTTATTAGTTCTTAGTCTTTTTATGTCTTCTTTGTCTTCCTTCATTCCTATGTTTAATTCCCGTCTTAGTGCCTTGTCTGTCTTCATCTGTTTATTTTACCCACAGAATTCCAAGACAAGAATTGTCTTCTTATGCTATCGAATGGTCTTACCACGGTGCGTCGTATTCAATGCCAATGTAATCATAATCATCACCATCATCATTATCACTATCATCATCATCACTATCATCATCACCATTATGATTGTCATCATTATGATCATCATCATTATCATCACCATAATCATCATCATCGTCAACATCATTATATTTCCATTTCGCTGGCTGCGGGGCATGCTGCCACCTCTGCAGCTGGTTCCTTCTCTGGAAGCTTCCATCAAAGATTCACACTTTCATGCATCAGTGGTTTCTTTAGCAATTTCTTTAACATGAGGAGGTAGCCAGTCCCATGCCCAACCCTATATTAGTCTCCATGTTGACACGCCTAAGGGTGAAGTAGTCATATTCTTTCTCTGCCTCACCAAAGACCCCCGGGCATTACACGGGGCTTGTAATCATTGTATGGAGATTTAATTTCCATCTTCATCTGTTATGCAATGCACCACGTGGAGAATAGAACCTTACTTACGTCACACAAAGTTGTTCTTTCCTGTACTCTCCAGTCTAGATACTTCCGTGTCGTCCTTGTTTGTCTGGCGTCTGTCTCCCATTGTTCCTTAGCTCAACTTTAGGTTTCCGTAGCTCTGCTTCCGTGCCTTAGCTCTGTTTCCGATGTTTTCTATGGACAAAGAAGGATCGTCTATGACTGGATCCAATTAAGCTTTAATATTTCAGCGTAATAATTCTCCCGACTGTCTCTAGTGTTCGAGGGGCTCGCCAAAGACACCGAAAGATTGTGATTACTGTACACTGAGTTATGTCTTACAAGGCGGCTGATACGTTGTGCATGAGATTTGCAACCTCATGATATAAAACCAGTTGCCATTGAAACCACGAATGCAAGAGCAGGAGGCTACTTAGTGCAGACCTCCTTCAAGTGGACCATGTGCCGTGGTGGCTCCAAGCGTCGTAAGGAGAGCCAAGGAACAAGGTGATACATTCTTCCGACTAGAGGTCTTGTCTTCAATTTGGATCATTTTGATATTACTAAATTTTTTTCTAGTTTATTGTTATACACGATGTTTTGTAGGTATGCCTTCTTTAGTTGAATAACGATGAACAATAACATTTTGTTATTTCCTTTTCTGTTACTGTCGAAATTTTCCACTTTCTATACAATCTGCCTAAGAAAAATTCTCCGAATTTTTAGGACAAATACATCCCCAACTGGGAACTTCGTACTCGGAGCAACTGAGAAGGCATGCACACCAACACGGCTTGCAGATGCTGGAATTGGGTTGGCCACGACCACAGAAGAGACCCCGATACCATCACAAGAACAGCTTTGATATGGACCCCGAAAGGGAGGCGAAAGAGAGGTGGACCAAAAATAACTTAGCGGAGAAATATGAAGCCCGACATGCAAAGAATGATCCAGAGATGTGGTACTACACATAGGATGTCCACCGACTGAGCAAAGTGGGCACAGTTTGTTGCTGCCCTTCAAGACACCACGAGGCGTGACGGCCACAGACTGCTTTGGCAGCCAGCTGCTATGGATCCAAGATGAAGAAGAGTCAACAATGCATAATATGTTTTGCCTCGTTCAGACTAGACACAGGGCCATCCGTTATATTAGGGCACATGAACAAATATAAAAGAACGTGCGGTTTTGTTATTCCAATGAATGACGTGGGAAAGATAGTACAAGCGGCTACAGACACTGAAAGCTATCCAAGAAACATTTTAAATATACGCAAAACAGTCATGGGTTCCAGCATACTTTCTAGGAGGGAAAGAATTTTAGCATTATGTTGATGAGCGTGTAGAAAATGCCATGTAACTAGTAATCGTATCCTATAAAACAAAGTATTACATAAATTATCACCAAAATATCACATGACCTGCTCTGGTGCAAGCTTCGCAAGGATCACAGCTGCAGTAGTGGTGCAATGATTATTAAGATGTGAAATAATAGGGCAAAAGGGATGAGTATAATGAGGACGATGATAATGAGGATAAAGTGATGATGATAATAATGATGATGATAGCGACGACGATGATGATGATGATGTTGATGATGATGATCTAATGAAGATACTAAAAGAAGATACAACTTTTATAAGATGTGTTAAAACAGTTAATTTTCCTAAATGTTTACAAGTACTCAAATCTAACTTTCTTTATTTCAGTGAAACTGTTCGACTGTCACAATGATGCCGATGTGTTCTATCTCCTTGATTCTTCAAACAAGACCAATGAAAATACCTTCCAGAATGAGCGAAACTTTGTGAAGAGCATCATCGGTAAATTTAAACTGAATGAATTCAGCTTCGGAGCGGCGACTTTCGGCGGGAGCGTCCAGAAGATTTTTGGTTTGGGAGAACTAACAGATCAGTCAAGAATCGGTCAGGTATTTACCAACCCTCATGCTTGTTTAATCGCCAGTAATAGTTTTCCATACAGCCCTAGCTTACTGTACCATTTCAGGTAAGGATTGCAGGTTGGCAGGGATTCCTTTTGTCACCATTTCTCTTCTTACTGGCTATAGATTGGCTAATAAAAACAACATCAACCACCATTCGCAGTCTAAAAAAAAAAACCAGCTCGGCGATCTAACAATAACATACTCTTCTTATTTCATAATCGAAATCATATACAAAACCAAAAAAAAAAAAAAAAAAAAAAAAAAATACACAGGATGTAACGTTGCATACATTGGATCTGAAAATTAACAGAGAAAATAGAATAGTTTTGAAGATGAACGCAGCAATGTATTGCCATATTTTGAAAAAAATGCCCGTGAAAGATTATTGGCATATCTTTGCATCAACAGTGACAAAGTTGAAGAACGGACAGTGATATCAAAAAATAAATCACAGAAGGCAAACACGAGTTTTCATTGCACTGGGAAATATATGGAAATCAGAAGAAATTAGTTCAATGTAATGATAAAAATTTTAAACTCAGATGACAATGCATTTTTACCGAACGGCTCTGAGACATCGAGAACAGTTACAGGAACGAAGAAGACATCACAGACTTTCATGAAAGGGTACTTGTGCCGGACAGCAGAACTAGAATAGTATGACAAGATCACCAATGTGGAACTGATGACAAGAACTAGACAGACGCTGGTGGAACGACAGGTGAAGGAACGACATTTATAGGGAAATGCACTTGGGAAGCCAGTTGATAGAATTATAAACTAGTCCATCTTCCACAAATCCATAAAGTAATTACAAGTAAAATAGAATGCGACCGAAAAATACATTGACAAGAAAATTGAAAACATACTTAATAAAAAGGATAGAAATGACGTGAACGAATGAACAAGAGTTGGAGCGTCTGACCAAGTCAGGGTAGTGTGAGATTAACTCAGTGAAGACCGAGTCTCAACAGGAAGCTGAGGATAATTATGATGTTAATACTAATATTGTCATCATCGCAATAATATTCATCGTTATTAATACAACCATCATCACATAAGCCATCGGCATAACCATAGTTCGTATATTCATTATTAAAAATTATCCTTTTTTCACTGCTGTTATTATTATGTTTGCAATAACCATTGTCTTATTTATGTTTACTGTATATACAGGTATCTATAATTTGTTTCCGATGGATTTACATATACTAGTGTGCTGTTTTGTGGTGCATCTTTAATATGTCAGTAAGTTCGTCAATTCACGTGCTGCTAAGGCCATCATCTATTTGAGGTCACTTCCATTCTGATAATGTATATATATGCTTCTTCTTGATCTTGACTGAACCTAAACATTTACCAGCACATCGCATCTTTAGTTTCTGAATTCGTTTTATTTCAGTACTGCTGTTCCATCGATGTTTCAGAAGTCGTCATTTGTTTTGGTGTGTTTTTCAACGATAAAGAAATAACCTGCTCAACTTCTAATTAGTGATTAACTTATATGATGTCGATTTTGTTGTTTTCCATTTTTTGAGTAAACGTAGGGGCTGCCTTTGCGCCGGAGTGAAGATTCATATCTATCTATCTATCTATCTATCTATCTATCTATCTATCTATCTATCTATCTATCTATCTATCTATCTATCTATCTATCTATCTATCTATCTATCTATCTATCTATCTATCTATCTATCTACCTATCTGTCTGTCTGTTTGTCTGCCTGCCTGCATGTCTGTCTGTCTGTCTGTCTATCTATCTATCTGTCTACCTGTCCACTTGTCTGTCTGTAAATCTACCTGTCTATGTTTATTTGTCTGTCCAGTCAGTTTGTCTGTCTTTTTCTGCATATATGTCAGTCGGTCTGTCTGTCTGCATATCTGCCTGTCTGAATGCCTGTCTGTCTGCCTGCCTGTCTGTCTGCATTCTGTACAGTTTACATCGTGCTGGCTTTCTATTAAATTTATTAAAGTTCCAATTTTAAATAGGCCCTCTCCGCTGCTCCCGCTGTGCTGGGATCAACAGACATAGATGGCGCGCTAAGATACGTCAGAGACCAGAAAGTTTTCGAACATTCGGCAGGAGGTTGGCCGAACGCCACCAAGATCTTAATTATTCTTACAGATGGCGGATCAATTTCTCACAATCAAGGTACATTCGTGACGTTATTTAGGGATGTTACCACTGCCGTTGTGAATAATGATTAAGACGTTAGATTTTACGACTACTGTTGTGAGCAATGATGAAAACTGAGTGTTACCAATGATGTTGTGAATAATCATTACAAAATAACATGGTATGAAATCAGTTTTACAAGTAAACGGTACACATGAAACAAGGGACGTTTCGGTTTTTACCCTTCGTCAGCCACAGTCACCGTTGTTTCATCTGCTTGTATCGCTCATTTGGCGTTTTCCTCATCATCATAGATTTTTGTAGTACCTATATGTAGTCCTACCTTTAAGGCGATCTTTGTCCTCTCCAGGCTGTGTGTGGTCCCGGTTGCTGGGTCCTCCCAGCGCAGTAGAGGCAGTGAGTGGGAACTGTGCCTGTGCCAGACTGCCCTTTTTCGAGGACCTTCGGTCCCGAATGGATTTTGGCTGGACGGGCGTCTGGGAGGCATGGCGAAGTGGTTTTATTGCGACAGGAGTAGAGTACACATGAGGGCAAGTTCGGGGCACAGCGGATTGATCTACCGCTTGCTTGTCACATTGATCACAGAAACAACAATTAAAAGTCTGTTGTACCAATATACGCCGTTAGGTGTGACGGAACAACGGACGATTTCTTGTTGCCCTAATGACGCCGCAAGGTGTTATGGCCGAAGACTGCTTAGTCGGTCGGCGGTCAAAGGAATAATAATAATAATAAATAATATATGTAGTCCTTGCCCTTGTCACCTGTTCGTAAACCCCGAAACGTCCCTTGTTTCATGTGTACCGTTTACTTGTAAAACTGATTTCATACCATATTATTTTTTAATTTATAAATTTGTTTTTACCAGTTTTACATGCGGCCTATTCATTCTCTGTGAATAATGATGCAGACTTTTAATTTTACAACTACTGTTTGAGTAATGATGCAGATTTTGTATTTTACCACTGCTGTTGTGAGTAATGATGCAGATTTTGTATTTTACCACTGCTGTGGTTGTGGTTGTGGTTGTGGCAAACATTGTGACTAGATTTTAACATCATCACCAGCTCCTCATAAAGCACATGCACTTAACAAACACGCGGTTATCCCTCTTGTCCTGTGTTTTTTGCTCAAAGTCTTGCCACGCCTTCTTTGTCACATTCATGTCTGTCTCTAGGTCTTGTATCCGTGTGTGCTGAGGGCTGAGGGCTGAGGGCTTCCTCTATCCCTATCTTGCTTTAAATTCAGGAACAGTACTGACTTAAAATACTGCTAACACGTGGGTTTCGTAATGTGTGTCCTACCCAGAGGATGGTCTACTATGAAGCTTGAGCTTCACGGCTACAAGTCCAAAACGTTTCTTTCCCTTCTCCCAACACTTTTTGTTTTAAATAAAAGGGACCCCTTTAAGAATTCAAACTTCGGGGCCCCCAAAATCTAGATCCGCCACTGCCAGCGCCAACGACTTCTCCTCCCCTCCAGTTCCTTTAGTGTGTGTTTAGTTCCTTCAATCAATTCTACGAACAAGCTAACGATAGGTACTACCGACGAGAATGGCTGTGGCACTGATAACATGACTGCTGAAAATCTGCTGCAAAAGGGCCCAACATATAAAGAACAGAGAAAGAACATATCGCCATCATCAGTACCGATCCTGGACAAACTCTATGGAGATACAGACATCCACAATTTGATCACAGCTTTATTTCAACATATTCGAGTTGACGTCTGAAAGTGTACGAAGAAGAAGAAGAAGGATCAATTAGACATGAACATTTCATACCATTTTAACCTTTCTATTGTGCGCAAGCACGTAATTATGGAAGTTTGTTTCGTTCTGGTTGTCGTTTTTGTTCCTGACCATGCTTCCGAGCCATACCGTCGGAGTGAATTGTCATTTGAGTTGAAGGTTCTGATTTTTGTGTTGGACTTGAACACTCCCGCCAGTATAATAATAATAAGAATAATAATAATAGCCCCTTCAGTCATAACTGACAATGGGAGTGAGCCACTGAGATGACAGCCCTCAGCTGCTTATTTTCCTCATATTTTCGACCTTTTCTCCTCTTTTCGGCTTGTTGTGTGAGCTTCTTTTTGCCCAATCTGAGGTAGCGCCGTAAATAGCATCGCCACTTGGTGCGATCGGCAGCTTCATCCTACCTCGTTTCTGGATTAGTTCCAGTGCTCTCATATCTCTCTTGCACACATCTTTGAACCTCAGCTGCGGTCGCCCAACTGTTCTTTTTCCATCTGCTGCCCGAAGAAGATATCTTTCGGGATGCGACCATCTTCCATGCGGCGGACATGGCCAAGTCAGCGTAATCTGCGCTGTCTAAGCAGTGTACGTATGCTTTGAAAGCCAGCACGTGACAACACCTCGACATTTGTCACTTTATCTTTCTACGAGATGCCGAGGATGCGGCGTAGACACCGTAAATGGAAGGTATTGAGCCTTCTTTCTTGCTTAGCATAAGTTGTCCAAGTCTCGCTGCCATATAGGAGTGTGCTGGTGACGCAGGCGTTATATACCGCAGCCTTGGTCCTCGTTGTGAGTTTGGAGTTTCCCCAAACACGCGATGTGAGGCGGGCAAAGGTAGCTGCAGCTTTGCCAATGCGGCTGTCAATTTATGTGTCCAGTGAGAGTTTGTCATTGATGGACAACACTTACAGACCTCGTTGTGAGTTTGGAGTTTCCCCAAACACGCGATGTGAGGCGGGCAAAGGTAGCTGCAGCTTTGCCAATGCGGCTGTCAATTTATGTGTCCAGTGAGAGTTTGTCATTGATGGACAACACTTACAGATATATATATATATATATATATATATATATATATATATATATATATATATATATATATATATATATATATATATGAGAGAGAGAGAGAGAGAGAGAGATGGAGAGAGAGACATTAGGCAAGAGAGACATGATTGCACTGAACATAAACCCAGCAACCTATGAGGATGAAGCTGTCGATCGCACCAAGCGGTGGTGCTCTACGGCGCCACATCAGATTGGTCAAAAAGAAGCTCTCACAGCAAGCAGAAAAGAGGAGAAAACGTTGTAACAGGGGTTCCCATGAAACAAAGAAAGAATAAGACTCATGCTAATTCCTAATATACAATCACAAATTTGTTAATACAATCAAGACATTTGTTACGCACGATCACACCATTTGCTACATACAATCACACCATTTGTTACATACTGTCACGAGATTTATGTTGGATAGAAAACAACAGAGAGAGTTCCCAGAAATGGAGAAGAGAACTGGTGGCCTAGTCGTAGGGATGGCACAGGACACATCAGGTAGTTAACTGCACAATTCTAGATGGTAGCTTAAAAGAGAGCAGTGAAGTAAATCACCTGCTCGCTAGACCTATCCTATGCTCCAAGTGTGTCGCTATTAATAGTTGATGTGAAATGCAGCTCGTTAATCATCCCTACCAATTTAAATGTTAAATAATTCTCTTAATTTCCACACAATAACAACATTTTAAACAGAACTGAATTTTAACAATATCAAACTACTGTGATTTGTAAGATATATCTGTACATTTATTCATTTAAAACAGAAGGAAGGTAAAGATTGCAGATAGGTATTTACACAAATCACAAGTTGGAAATTATAATGTGTCAATGTCTTTTTTCATCATTTTGGCCATTAGTGATCTGGATCTTGTTTTTTTTCAAGGTAACTATTACTTATCTAGTTCAGGTCCTTCCACTACAAACACTTCCCACCTTTAATCAGATGTTGATTTCCATGATATGCACTCCGTGGACAGGTAGAATAATGCTACTATCCGGTGAAGTGCAGATGTAGTCCTTTAATCACTTACACTGCAGTCTGTTATGCTTAGGCTCAGAAGCTTTCTTTGTGACTCTCCTTGATAAGAAACCCTTCAGACACAGTATTACGGATCTGAGCTTATCACTTACGCATGTCTGCTCAGAAACCGGTCAGCCCTGCTTTTCTCAGCCTGGCTTCGACAAGCGTGTGTCAGTCGTCTTTTCAGCTATGAAATGTTGAGAGTCTAGAATTGAATCTGAGAGGGCTTATATACCTAATCTAGATCTAACGTGGACGTCATCGCTCGAGTTCACTTTTCCGCTGATAACATTCAGGGAATTTCAAGGCTGTGTGCTAATTTTCCAACAAAATCCTGATTTTGCCATCAGTCACCAAAGATAATGATTTTCCACTGTCATAATTACATGTAGTTGTAGTTGCTGTTCAATTCCCACAAAGAGTAATCTGGTTGGGAGCATTAATCATAAAGTTAAAGTCGAATTACTGGTGTGCGATTCATAATTTATTATTAGTTAATGTGGCAATTTCAGAGTGTCTCGCCCGTGACGCTGCACATACAATCACACCATTTTTTATATTCATGTGACCGCTTGGCCTTTCACGCTAGCTTTGTCCCTCCTACTTCCACGCTAAGCATTTATGCGTGATATAATATGCTACATGTAAGAATGCCAGACCTTAAAAGCAAATAAGACGTTTTTACACAAAACGCAGTATTCATTCAAAGTTCAGTTGGCAGTTACTGCTCTGACAGGGCAAACGTAGGTCAGTCCCAGATAATAATGAATGGGTTTTATGCTCGGAAAGTGGGAAATGAATGTTTGTGTGATCTGGTTTTATTTTTTTATCCTATTGTTAAGTTGGAAAAGATCACACATGTGAAAATAGTCGAAATAACAGAATGTCGTGTGCAAAAAGGTCGAAAAGCTGAGGAGAGGAGTGCAAATGTTAATTATTGTACCGTGTGGAAAAAAGAACGGGAAGTGTGAAAAAAGGCGGGAAGAAAGACAGGAACAGTATAAATAGAAAAGATGTGGGCGATAGGCAGCGATTTCAGGATTTATGATTCCAAGGACTCCATGATTTTAGACTAGAGGATTTTTACAGATAGCGTTAGGTATACCAAGACAATTTTTTTTTTTAGTAGACAAATCAGTATATTCTATTTGAATTTTATTTTTTTCATTTTGGATAAACAACCATCATTTTGTGAAATTTACAGTGTTTATCTAATGACATCAATAAACTCTAATATAATTTTCTACTGAATTGCTGTTTGTGGAAATTTACAGTAATTTCTTTTGGATATACGTTGTTGTGCTGAAACTGTTTTGCTTATCACCAAACTTAAAGGGAAGAACATTCCTGGGTTGAAAAAAATAACAAAAGGTCAAGTATTACCATCTCTGGCGGAAGGCCAGTTAGCACTTGAGCCACAACAACATATGAAGGATTAACTCTGACTAAATAACAATCAATATAACTACTTGAACATTTACCTGACGCGGGCACATATTTTACTAATTGGTACCGTGACTTACACGGGCACATATCTTTACTAATTGATGCCGTGCCCTGCCACATTCAATCAAACAATTTTTCACATACATTCACACCATATGGTATATACAATCACACCATTTTTCATATACAGTCACGCCAATTATTACATACAGTAACACCATTTGCTGCATACAATCATATCATTAGTTGCATACATTCACACGATTTTTTACATTCAGTCATGCCATTTTCGTTTACATACAATCACACCTATTTTTACATACAGTTACATGATGTATTACATTTAATCCCACTATGTTTACATACAATCACAGCATTTGGTACATACAATCATATCGGTTGTTAATGCAGTCATGTCTTTTATTATATTCGGTAACACAATTTGCTACATAAGGTCACGCCACTTATTACACCATCTGTTACACATAGTTAAAACATTTTTACACACAGTCGTATAATTTGTTACAGGCAATCACACAAATTTTTAAAAAAGAATGTGAGACTACAACGAGAAGCTGTGAATGTGATTCGAAACTGCTCGTTACACAAATAATTAAACTGATGCCTGTATACCTACATATTTTTTTCCCTCTTGTTTCAAACAGCCAAATTAACAGCTGCCCAACTAAGATTAACTGGCATTCACATAATCGCAGTGGGTGTGTCAAATGCTAATATTTCGAACCTGCAGGATCTGGTCGACCACGTCACTCTAGACGTGGTGACCAACCTGGCAAACCCTACTGTGGCAGTGAGTCGCATTGAGATATTGACGGCTCTTACACAGTGTAAAGGTGAGCGTTGACTACGTGTAAACGTAACCGCGTGTAAAGGTGAGAGTAGACATATATATATATATATATATATATATATATATATATATATATATATATATATATATATATATATATATATATATATATACATATATATATATATATAATTCTTTTTTTGAATTAATTAATTAATTTTTTGTAAGCTTATTTGAAACAATGTTTATCAATGGAAGTAAGAGAGAGAGAGAGAGAAAGAGAGAGAGAGAGAGAGTCTTCAGTGTTATATAGAATACAGAACCAATCTTGACATACGGAAGTGAGTCATGGACAGTTTGGAAACACGTTGGAAAAGCACTAGAGGCCACAGAGATACGGTTTTTCAGGATAATATTTTAAAAAACATGGATAGCTAAAAAAAGTAATGAGGATGTCCTGAAAGAGGCCAAATCGC
>JAMPIV010010073.1:0-15000 GCA_024509875.1 Oreohelix idahoensis | reverse complement strand
GATGTTATGTTTAAGTGTTGTGTATGCCTTAACAGTGTTGTTATGTTTGTTTATACAATATATATATATATATATATATATATATATATATATATATATATATATATTACAAACAGGTAGACAATATATATTTTACAACATAGATAAATATTAAAAATACCAAGGTTTATAAATAGAAGTATATATTGCGAGACAAAGTATGAATGCAACTATTCTTTTGATTTAAAAATATGACAGGGAATTTCCGTTGTTGGGTGACTGTAATTACACATTGATACAGGTTCTGGTCCACGGGGTAGTTTTCTTTATTATTTATATTATATCATGAGTAATAAGTCGTCTCACCCCATTGTCCATCTAGTGGTATGTAAGTGACCCCGCACACATCCGTATTCTCCAACTTAAAAATACTGTCAAAGGCCAGGCTGGACAAGGCCAAATAGACAGTTTTATTGAACACAACGACGCTCCGTAGAGATATATCCCATATGCAGACTAGATTATGGTGTCAACTAGACACTCCTTAGTGTCACTGTACAGACTTTAACTGGAACAATGCCGAGGCCATTTTCATCCATTTTTAATAAAGTTCAAACATGCACGTGCTTTTACCCTCGCTAGTTATGAAAATCGATCGATCGTCGGCGCAAAACGTAGCGACGAAATCATTGATCGTATACTTTATAAAATTCCGTTAGCATAGAGGGTGACGTCAGGGCTAAATATAGCTATCTAGAAAAGTGTAGTAAAGTTCTAACATGCAGCGTTTTGCGTATTGGTAGACGAAAAATCCTATATGCAACGGGATTTACCTTTGTAAGACTAACATTTACTTTTGTAAGACTAACCCTGCTACTTATTTCTGTTCACTTCATTGCAGACAAGCTCAAAACACAAGAGAGCAATAGTAGAAATTTATTTAAAAAAGCATTCTTTCGTTCGTGTGTTTGAATCATCGTGATTTAAGGTTTCTCTCTTTTCACACGTGCCGCATCTGGTGATAGGTTTTATATTGTCTCCCAATCATTTCAAACATGCGGCGACCACGGAAATTTAGTAAATTAAATAAATGTAACTAAGTATTTGTTCTAGTTATCAAACGGTTATCTACTTTTTTTTGTCCTGCAATTTTCAAACTTTAGTGAACATTTTTCTTCCAATCACCAAAGAGGGTCCAAAAAATGTTTCCCAGTCCTGCTCAAAGGTTCCAACCTGTAGGTAAATAGATCAACTTTTCATTAAATATTTTTTCATTAAATATGTTTTCCTGTTGTCAGTACTTGACAATTAAAATAATTCTTGCAGCTGTCAAACATTTCTTCCAGTTGTCAAACATTTCT
Organism: Oreohelix idahoensis; assembly: GCA_024509875.1. Taxonomy (NCBI): domain Eukaryota; kingdom Metazoa; phylum Mollusca; class Gastropoda; order Stylommatophora; family Oreohelicidae; genus Oreohelix; species Oreohelix idahoensis. The sequence goes on along the minus strand of JAMPIV010010073.1, from coordinate 13,660 downwards.
CGTAATTGCCAAAGATTTCTTCAAATATTTCTTCTAGTTGCCAAATATTTCTTCAAATAGGTCTTGCCTTTGTCACATATTTCATCAAATGACTAACCCGATTGTCAAAATTTCTCGCAGCTGTCAAATACTTCATTAAATATTTTTTCATTAAATATTTTTCCTGTTTTCAGTACTTGACAATTCAAATAAGCCTTGCAGCTGTCATAAAACGCCCGCAGCACCAGTACCCTTCTATATGGTAGTGAGACCTGGACATTCTATGCTAAGCAAGAAAGAAGGCTCAATACCTTCCATCTACCGTGTCTGCGCCACCTCCTTGGCATTTCGTGGAAAGATAAAGTGCCAAATGTCGAGGTGTTGTCACGTGCTGGCCTTCAAAGCCTTATATCCGGCTGAGACAGGGAAGACTACGCTGATGTGGCCATATCCACCGAATTAAAGACGGTCGCCCTTGAAGAAATGTTTGGCGATTTGCAGAAATATTTTAAGAAATATTTGAGAACTGTAAAAAATATTTGACAACTGTAAGAAACTTTTGACAACTGGAAGAAATTGCTGACAGCTGCAGGGCTTATTTGTCTTTATGATGTCCTGAATTTGAGCCAGAGGGTTTCCAAGTCATCAGGTTTTTCTTCTGTGTTTCTCACCGCTGTCGCAATAAGCCCCTGATATCTGGTCTTAATTTCTGGCTCTCTCAGCTTGTAGGTCTTAATGCTCATTCTCCCTTTCGTTTACTATGTTTCTTGCATGATGTTGGGCAGTTCCTAGGCTGTGCAACTCTTTCAGTTGTTCTTTTGCTTGTAAGCAGGTAGTGATCACTTCCAATCTCTGGCCCCCTCCAGACTCTAGCATCCCGGACATATTTTTTATCTAATATTTTTCCTAGTGGTACTAAGCGGCGGTTGAATGTCAGTGAACATCTTTCTCAGGATCAGAGAGAGCAAGTAACAAGGTTATTGAAAGCCCATAAAGATGTACTCACAGATAAACCAGGGTGTAAAAAGTTACTAGAATATGACATGAAAGTTCTAGACTCAGCACCTATCTGTGTGAAAACCTACCCTATTCCATTTGAACAAGCACACGCCTTAAAAGAAGAAATTGACTACCTTCTTAAGGAAAACATTATTTCAAAGTCAGAATCAGCTTATAGTGCAAGTGTAGTGCTACTCAGGAAAGCTACTGGAGAACACAGATTATGTATAGATTATAGGAAGCTTAATGCTGTCACTGAATCACAGGCTGATCCTTTGCCTGATACTGATCAGCTGTTCTCAGCTCATAGCAAAGCAAAGTATTTTTCAAAAGTGGATCTGAGTAAAGGATATTACCAAATTCCAGTAAAAGCTGAGATCAGACACATGTTGGCATTCAGTACGTCAGATGGGCATTACGAATTTAATGTATTACCATTTGGACTGAAAAATGCTCCGAGTGTATTTTCTCGAATGATGAGAAAATTACTGGAACCGCTAAAGAACCCCTCTATTGCAAATTTCTTGGATGATATCCTCATCGCCACAGAAACATTTGAGGAACATTTATCGGCACTCTCCTTGTTATTTGATAGACTTAGAGGTGGGACTGACTGCTCGTCCAACTAAATGCATTATTGGTTGTCGGGTGTTGGAATTCTTAGAACACACTATTTCCAAGGGAAATATGTCGCCCGACCCTAGGAATGTAGAGAAGTTGAGGAAAGCACCTAGACCAAAGACAAAGAAAGATGTAAGATCTTGTGTTTCTTTGTGTGGGTTTTACCAAAACATATATCCAAAACCTCAACACATTGTGTGCACCTCTAACTAACCTGCCAAATAAAGGCCACCCAGACCATATAAAATGGACAGCGGAATGTGAGGGTGCGTACACTCAGTTGAAGCAAAAGCTCACTAGCAAACCCATTCTGAAATTGCCAGATATAACTCAGAAGTTTATTTTGAGAACTGATGCAAGCAATATTGGAATTGGAGCAACTTTAATGCAGAAGTCTGAGGCACAACCTAGAGAGCTTTTTCCTCTTGCTTATGCCAGCCGTAAACTCAACTCCGCTGAATTACATTACTCTACTATAGAGAAAGAATGTTTGACATTAGTGTGGGCAATTCAGAAATTCCAACCCTACTTGTATGGGAGAGAATTCACTGTGCAATGTGATCATTAACCATTGACATTTTTAGCTTCATCTAAGCATTTATATGCGAGATTTATGCGTTGGGCTCTTTTGGTACAACCATATTCCTTCTTGATAGGATACATACCAGAAAGCAAAATGTAAGTGCTGATTTTCTAAGTAGACATCCCACAGTACAGGAACAGGAAAAACCATAATGCCCAGCGGTATTGTTCCCTTAATAGCTAGCCGTACGTCCAGCTACAAAAGGGGGACTATTGTGGCAAAGTGTAACAATATCGGAAGCATTATTTACGTTGGCAAGATGGTAGGGAGAAAAACCTGTGTTAGGACCACGATGCAAAAAATTCATTAAAAATAAACGGACTGACAGACAGCAATTCTACTTCATCAAGTCATAGAGGAAGAGTAGACCCAGGTGCGGTTATAGCCAGAAAGACAATATCGGTTATAATTCTGGGGGTATGATCACATAAGTTGGTCAAACAGTTCGGAAAATGATGAAACGTTTGGGTTTTAAATTCATAGAAAAATGAAGGACAGACGAATCTTGGAAAGAATGATATGAAAGGAAAGCCGCATGTTGTCCGAGTAAAACGGGATATCCTAAGAGGCAATAGCTTTGGTAAGGAATGAGAACGACTAGTTATCGGTTTAAAAATTAACACAGATCACCTACCCGAAGTGAAATACGAGAAATACTTTCCACCGAAGTTGCTTGAAGGCATAACCAATCAGCGCGGAGTCACGGATTCTCGCAAGATGGCCGACCAAGCGTATAAATACGCGGGTAGTTGGAAGTGGAAGGACACACATGAACTGAAAGAACGCAGAGGACAAAAGGAGAGATCTAGTCACGTATTCCTTCACCACTGAGTATTTGTGCTGGTCTGCCTTTGCCAGAAGTAGTCCTGTTAGTTATTTCCGAAAAAGACCAGATGGTTTCGGTCATACATATAGACGTAAGCCAGAAGTGAGAACCCAAGTGTTATCCTGCATAGCGACATGGAGCACTACAGCTGGTCTACCTGGTTGTGCTGGTATCCCTACTACATGGGAAGATCAGCCGAGTCTATATAGTCGTGTGGAGCTCACCAACATTGTCAACCAACATTTAAGGAGCACTCAGTTGAGTGCAGAAACAGAACATTCGATCAATTATGTGTGAAGAGTCGAGTCATATGAAGAAAAAGACTGGTTAACGTTTTGTCAGAAAAGCAGAGACACTGCAATTCAGTAAAGTAACTACTATAATATCACTGTGATTTCTGTGGATATGATGTAAATAGAAAATTCATATACATATATCATTTCTATCTATTTCAAGAACAGAAGAAAAGAGAATCCTACATAAATTGATTTTAATCGTAACTTGGATTTTGTTAACTTCATAAAGTTACCATTGAGTTCAATTTGAATATCACTGTTTTTTAAAGCACATAATAGTTATTACAAGACACTCTAGGCTCTTGATCTTCTTATTACCACCGGACCAGGGGTCTTTACAGTCTGACTATCATTTGTGCTATCATACACCAGTGCTCATTTCCGAGACTGGGGTATATCGGGTAGTTCATTATCTTATCCACTATAATACCACCTCGTTACAACAACACACCAGACAAACCAAAAGCATTACCATCCACACCGCACCGCTTATACATTTTCTTACGCCCGCGCCAATACAACCATGCGTCATCACCCCCGCCAGCCAAAACCAATACCCCAAACGCACTCAACAATCAACACCACACTACGCTCATTAGCCAGCTTTCTCTATAAAACTCATACTAAGCGAATTTATCGATTTTTTTATATTTTCCTCTTTATCTCTAGAGTGCAGGCTTTTATCGATTTTTATGTATGTTGTATATATGTATATATATTGAATGAAAACGACAACACACTTAAAATACCTACACACAATACAACAACACAAAAACCCACACCCACCAGCTACACCCCAACACATGAGTCGGCACCCCCCGCAGAAATTCTCTGTCCTATTTTTACATCAAAAGACAGGTACACGATGATAGCGTGACGATATCTCCCCTCAATATCTAAAAATATCTCTCTTCCATCATGTACCCTGTACACAACACCAGACAAACCAAAAGCAAAACCACCCACACACACCAACTACACCCCAACACACACCCAACACCGCAATTCTCTGTTCTTTTTTTACATAAAAAGACAGGTACACGACGACAACGTGACGACATCTCCACTCAATATCTAGTCCTTTCTGCTTATCCTACTCTGAGTCGTTTATACTTGTTCTGGGCAGCAGTTGTAACAAAAACACTGTGATATTAAATATATTTATTACAATTAAAAAACCTATATATATTTGTTCTGGGCAGCAGCTGTAACAAAACACTGTGATATTAAATATATTTATTACAATTTAAAAAATCTATATATATATATTTGTTTTGGGCAGCAGCTGTAACAAATCACTGTAATATTAAATATATTTATTATAATTTAAAAAATCTATATATATTTGTTCTGGGCAGCAGCTGTAACAAAACCACTGATATTAAATATATACTTCTATTTATAAAAACCTTGGCCTTTGTTATCTGTGTTGTATATCTCTGTCTTGATCCATAACCACCAACCGTCAAAGCAGTCAGCGGCCATCACGCCTGGTGGCGTCTTGTAAGGCAGCAACAAATTGAAACCACTTTGCTCTATCGGCGGCCATCCTTCGTACAGTGCCCCAACTGTGGTTCATTCTTCGCATCTCAGCTTCCACAGTTCTCCACAAGTAGTTTTTGGTCGGCCTCTCTTTCGCTTTCCCTCGGGGGTCCATAGCATAGCTGTTCTTGTGATGGTATCAGGGTCCCTTCTGAGGACGTGGCCAACCCAGCTCCAGCGTCTGCCAGCTATGATGGTGTGCATGTCCTCCTGGTTACTCCAAATAAGTAGTTCTTGGTTGCTGATGGTGTTTGGCCAAAAGATTCGGAGAATTTTCCTTAGGCAGATTGAGTGGAAAGAGGACAGTTTCGACATTTCCTTCTCTGCTACTCTCCAACATTCCGCACCATAGAGAAGCACAGAAAGTACACAGCTCTCATGCAGTCTTAATTTGGTGTTTGTGTTGTACTGAGAAGACTTCCAAATATTGCTGAGAACAGCAAAGGCTGTTCTCGCTTTATTCATTATGTTGTTAATGTCCTTGCTTGTTCCGGCCTCAGGTGTTACTATGCATCCTAGGTAAGTAAATGTGTCTGTCTGTTCTAACTTCTGATTCCTTACAGTTATTGGCTCAGGATTGCCCACATTTAGTGTCATGACCTCTGTCTTCTTCAAATTGATCTTCAGGCCAACCTGCTGACCATACTTATTCAGTCTATCGGTTTTGTCTTGAATGTGTTGATGTGAATGTGCGAGTAGTGCAATGTCATCTGCATATTCCAGGTCTTCCAGTGTAAAAAACTTTGTCCATCTAATTCCTCTTGGACTGCCCTCATTTGTCTGGCGCATCACCCAATCTATGACTGTCAAAAATAATGTTGTTGACAAGGGGCATCCCTGTCGTACTCCTGTTTTTACTTCGAAAGTTACATTACTCGATCCAACACTGCACGTAACGTTAGAATAGAGGCTTTTTATGATGGAAACAATGCGGCTGAGAATTCCATAAGCCCTCAGAATTTTCCATAGGCTGTCCCTGTTTATGCTGTCGAAAGCCTTTTCAAAATCAACAAAGTTAATGTACATCCGTCTCTGCCATTCTGAGCACTGCTCTATAATGTTCATGATGGTAAATATATGATCTGCACATCTTCTGTTCTTTCCGAAGCCCGCTTGTTCTTTCCTCAGTTTATGGTCAACTGCTTTTGAAATTCTCTGGATGATTATCCTGCCTAGTGTTTTGCTGGGAACTGAAAGGAGGGTAATTCCTCTCCAGTTGTTGCAGTCTGCAAGGTCGCCCTTCTTGGGCAATTTGACAATTATTCCTTTACTCCACTCTGTTAGTATTGTCTCAGTTTCCCAGACTTGTGTAAATAGTGGTTCTAATAGTTCTGCTGCTAGTTCAGTGTCTGTCTTGAATAACTCAGCATTTAGATTGTCGTGACCAGGCGCTTTTCCATTTTTTTTTAGCCATTTGATAGCTGTGATGACTTCTTCTTTTCGTGGAATGTCTGTATTTACGTCTAAGTCACTTTCACCCTCAGGAACATTCAGCTGAGTCTCTGGTGATTCCTTATTCAGTGTTTCTCTGAAGTGCTCTGCCCATCTTGTTTCCTGCCCCTGTGCTGTGGTGATGAGATTTCCTTGCTCGTCTCTTACTAACGTAATGTTGTTTGCACCTCGTTTTCCACTGATAGCTTTAGTTATTTTATAAACTGTGCTTTGTTTATTTCTCAGTGCTGCCTCTTCTGTCTGTCTTGCAAGGTCATCCAGAAATGTCCTTTTGTTAGCACGGGTTTGACTTCCTTGTCCAGCTGACTGGTTCACCATATATTGCCTTTAACCTGGGAGACTTAGCTTCTGTTTTCTTTCTTTTTATTTCCTTTCTCTTTGCTATGGTGTTTTGCGTTTCTGGTGTTATCCAGTATTAGCTCTTTTATTCCTGTAATCCCAAGAATGACTTGCTGCTTTCTTTGTATATTGTTGAGATGGTGTTGAATTTCTGGTCGACATCGTCAGTCTCTGTTTCCTGGCTTTTGGTAATCAGATATCGTCTCTTTACGTCGACCACGAAAGCTTTTCTGGTGAGGCTGTCCTTAAGTTTCGTGATGTTATATCTTTTCTGTTTGAATGCAACTGGTCCAGCAGCTCTGAGTTTCACCTTCAGTCTTGCTACTACTAGGTGATGATGACTTCCCACATCTGCGCCTCTTTTTACTTTCACGTCTTGTAGTGCATGTCCCCATCTGCCATTGATCATTGTGTGATCTATCTGGTTTTTGTCTCGTCCGTTAGGTGATTCCCATGTTAACTTGTGCACTTCTTTGTGTTGAAAAAGTGTTCTTCCAATGACCAGGTTGTTAATACTGCAGAAGCTTATTAATTTGTCCCCATTCTCATTTACTGTTCCACTTCCGCATTTCCCCATTACTCTTTCGTTATAATTATTGTGTGTTCCAACTTTCGCATTTAGATCTCCCATTACTATAATAAGATCGTACCTGGGTACAGTTTCCATTTCCTTTTGTACCTGTTGATAGAACTCGTTCTTGATCTCTTCATCTCTGTCGTTTGTTGGTGCATAGCATGTTGTATATATATATATATATATATATATATATATATATATATATATATATATATATATATATATATATATATATATATATATATATATATATATATATATATATATACCTATATATATATTGTATAATATATCTGTATAAATATTGTCTACCTGTTTGTAAAATACGTATAATATATTGTATAAATATCTGTTGTAATAACAACACACAACACAATATATTGAGCGCCTAAACCCGAGCCAACAAAAGGAATTTCCTAGACAATCTTGCAAGACAGGCAGAAGAGGCAGCACTGAGAAATGAACAAAGCACAGTATACAAAATCACTAAAACCATCAGCGGAAAACGAGGTGCAAACAATATTACATTAGTAAGAGATAAGCAATATTAAGCAAAATTAATATTTCATGACATTGTTGTTGTATACAATTATGATTATTCTTTCTTTCTTTGTTGTTTCAGTGCCACCACCCGCCGTCAACGGTAAGTTCATTGATTTTACAAAATAACTATGAATTATTTAACATTGCATTCTCTTCTGACTATTTAGTTCCCGGGGGGGGGGGGGTCTCTGAGGAGATAAAGAAAGAATGGGGTCACTGTTCCCACAGACACGTCATAAGGGACGACAAATATGAACAACATCTAGATCATTTTTAGCCTCAGGAACATTCAATTGTGTCTCTAGCGGTTCCTTGTTCAGAGTTTCTCTGAAGTACTCTGCCCATCTTGTTCCCTGTCCCTTTGCTGTCGTGATGAGATTTCCTTGCTTATCTCTTCTTCTTCTCTTTCTTCTTTGATCCTTAGCCGCCGACCGTCAAAGCAGTCTTCTTGGGAAACAATATCATAGCGTCAGAGGTCATGACGCTCAATGTGAGCAACCCTGAGCCCATATCAGTAAGGAATCAGCAACTGGTACAGACGAACACCTTCACATACCTAGGATGCATAGTAACACCAGACGGCGAGCATGCAAAGACATCAACAACAGAATGAACAAAGCAAGAACAGCCTTTTTTAGCCTGAACAACATCTGGAAGTCCTCTCAATACAGCACAAGCACAAAATTAAGATTATATCAGAGCTGTGTGCTTTCTGTGCTTCTCTATGGGGCAGAAACTGGAGAGTTACAGAGAAGGAAACGTCGACATTGTCCTCTTTTCACACAACATGTCTAAGAAAAATTCACCGAATCTTTTGGCCGAATACCATCACCAACCAAGATCTGCTTACTCGGAGCAAGCAAGAGGACATGCACACCATTATAGCTGGCAGACGCTGGAGCGGGGTTGGCCATGTCCTCAGAAGAGACCCCGATGCCATCACAAGAACAGCTATGCTATGGACCCCTGAAGGAAAACGTAAGAGAGGCCGACCAAAAAACAACTTGGCGGAGGACTGTGGAGGTTGAGATTCAAAGAATGAACCACAGTTGGGGCACTGTATGAAGGATGGCCACCGACGGAGCAAAGTGGAATCAATTTGTTGCTGCCCTACAAGACGCCACTAGGCGTGATGGCCACTGACTGCTTTGACGGTCTCGCTAGAGACACAAGTTTTAACAAAAACTTTCAAATTTTCATGATTTATACATCGGGTGAGGGCTCATGCACACCAATTTTTACGCACTTTTTCTTTGTCGAGCGCTACTAATTTCTTGAACCCAGGGTTCGAACCCCGTACATTCCGTACGACAACACCGCCTAGCTATACAAGCGAATCACACTAACCTCACGGCCAGCTAGGCATACCCAAAAAAGATGCTTTACTGACCGGACATCAGTGCGAAACACAAGACAACACCGGAAGTTTACAATGGGCACCCCAGCTTAATAATGACGCAATCACTTCTGTCGTTTCTCTATTCCAGAGTATATGTCAGTCCAAACAAGACAAAGACCTTGATACTGTGTCCAGTAAATGATAGAAGACTAAAGATCAGTAGTATAGAACAGGGGGTAGGTTTCTGGTATTGTATAAACATTAATAACACATAAGGAAGGGAAACCCGAGGCCTGTAAACAGTAAATTAATATTAGACAAACATAAAGGTATGTTTTCTGGAACTCGTAAGAAATAAAGAAGCAGAACACCAGACAACAGAAAAACAACAGACGTGAGTGGCTTACCCAGGGTTCGAACCCCGTACCTTCCGTACGACAACACCGCCTAGCTATACAAGCGAATCACACTAACCTCACGGCCAGCTAGGCATCCCCCAAAAAAGATGCTTTACTGACCGGTCATCAGTGCGAAACACAAGACAACACCGGAAGTTTACAATGGGCACCCCAGCCTAATAATGACGCAATCACTTCTGTCGTTTCTCTATTCTACAGTATATGTCAGTCCAAACAAGACAGAGACCTTGATACTGTGTCCAGTAAATGATAGAAGACTAAAGAACAGTAGTATAGAACAGGGGGTAGGTTTCTGGTATTGTATAAACATTAATAACACATAAGGAAGGGAAACCCGAGGCCTGTAAACAGTAAATTAATATTAGACAAACATAAAGGTATGTTTTCAGGCACTCGTAAGAAATAAAGAAGCAGAACACCAGACAACAGAAAAAACAACAGACGTGAGTGGCTTACCCAGGGTTCGAACCCCGTACCTTCCGTACGACAACACCGCCTAGCTATACAAGCGAATCACACTAACCTCACGGCCAGCTAGGCATCCCCAAAAAAAGATGCTTTACTGACCGGTCATCAGTGCGAAACACAAGACAACACCGGAAGTTTACAATGGGCACCCCAGCCTAATAATGACGCAATCACTTCTGTCGTTTCTCTATTCTACAGTATATGTCAGTCCAAACAGGACAAAGACCTTGATACTGTGTCCAGTAAATGATAGAAGACTAAAGAACAGTAGTATAGAACAGGGGGTAGGTTTCTGGTATTGTATAAACATTAATAACACATAAGGAAGGGAAACCCGAGGCCTGTAAACAGTAAATTAATATTAGACAAACATAAAGGTATGTTTTCAGGCACTCGTAAGAAATAAAGAAGCAGAACACCAGACAACAGAAAAACAACAGACGTGAGTGGCTTACCCAGGGTTCGAACCCCGTACATTCCGTACGACAACACCGCCTAGCTATACAAGCGAATCACACTAACCTCACGGCCAGCTAGGCATCCCCAAAAAAAGATGCTTTACTGACCGGTCATCAGTGCGAAACACAAGACAACACCGGAAGTTTACAATGGGCACCCCAGCCTAATAATGACGCAATCACTTCTGTCGTTTCTCTATTCCACAGTATATGTCAGTCCAAACAAGACAAAGACCTTGATACTGTGTCCAGTAAATGATAGAAGACTAAAGAACAGTAGTATAGAACAGGGGGTAGGTTTCTGGTATTGTATAAACATTAATAACACATAAGGAAGGGAAACCCGAGGCCTGTAAACAGTAAATTAATATTAGACAAACATAAAGGTATGTTTTCAGGCACTCGTAAGAAATAAAGAAGCAGAACACCAGACAACAGAAAAACAACAGACGTGAGTGGCTTACCCAGGGTTCGAACCCCGTACCTTCCGTACGACAACACCGCCTAGCTATACAAGCGAATCACACTAACCTCACGGCCAGCTAGGCATCCCCAAAAAAAGATGCTTTACTGACCGGTCATCAGTGCGAAACACAAGACAACACCGGAAGTTTACAATGGGCACCCCAGCCTAATAATGACGCAATCACTTCTGTCGTTTCTCTATTCTACAGTATATGTCAGTCCAAACAAGACAAAGACCTTGATACTGTGTCCAGTAAATGATAGAAGACTAAAGAACAGTAGTATAGAACAGGGGGTAGGTTTCTGGTATTGTATAAACATTAATAACACATAAGGAAGGGAAACCCGAGGCCTGTAAACAGTAAATTAATATTAGACAAACATAAAGGTATGTTTTCAGGCACTCGTAAGAAATAAAGAAGCAGAACACCAGACAACAGAAAAACAACAGACGTGAGTGGCTTACCCAGGGTTCGAACCCCGTACCTTCCGTACGACAACACCGCCTAGCTATACAAGCGAATCACATTAACCTCACGGCCAGCTAGGCATCCCCAAAAAAAGATGCTTTACTGACCGGTCATCAGTGCGAAACACAAGACAACACCGGAAATTTACAATGGGCACCCGAGCCTAATGACGCAATCACTTCTGTCGTTTCTCTATTCTACAGTATATGTCAGTCCAAACAGGACAAAGACCTTGATACTGTGTCCAGTAAATGATAGAAGACTAAAGAACAGTAGTATAGAACAGGGGGTAGTTTCTGGTATTGTATAAACATTAATAACACATAAGGAAGGGAAACCCGAGGCCTGTAAACAGTAAATTAATATTAGACAAACATTAAGGTATGTTTTTAGGCACTCGTAAGAAATAAAGTAGCAGAACACCAGACAACAGAAAAACAACAGACGTGAGTGGCTTACCCAGGGTTCGAACCCCGTACATTCCGTACGACAACACCGCCTAGCTATACAAGCGAATCACACTAACCTCACGGCCAGCTAGGCATACCCAAAAAAAGATGCTTTACTGACCGGACATCAGTGCGAAACACAAGACAACACCGGAAGTTTACAATGGGCACCCCAGCCTAATAATGACGCAATCACTTCTGTCGTTTCTCTATTCTACAGTATATGTCAGTCCAAACAAGACAGAGACCTTGATACTGTGTCCAGTAAATGATAGAAGACTAAAGAACAGTAGTATAGAACAGGGGGTAGGTTTCTGGTATTGTATAAACATTAATAACACATAAGGAAGGGAAACCCGAGGCCTGTAAACAGTAAATTAATATTAGACAAACATAAAGGTATGTTTTTAGGCACTCGTAAGAAATAAAGAAGCAGAACACCAGACAACAGAAAAACAACAGACGTGAGTGGCTTACCCAGGGTTCGAACCCCGTACATTCCGTACGACAACACCGCCTAGCTATACAAGCGAATCACACTAACCTCACGGCCAGCTAGGCATACCCAAAAAAGATGCTTTACTGACCGGACATCAGTGCGAAACACAAGACAACACCGGAAGTTTACAATGGGCACCCCAGCCTAATAATGACGCAATCACTTCTGTCGTTTCTCTATTCTACAGTATATGTCAGTCCAAACAAGACAGAGACCTTGATACTGTGTCCAGTAAATGATAGAAGACTAAAGAACAGTAGTATAGAACAGGGGGTAGGTTTCTGGTATTGTATAAACATTAATAACACATAAGGAAGGGAAACCCGAGGCCTGTAAACAGTAAATTAATATTAGACAAACATAAAGGTATGTTTTTAGGCACTCGTAAGAAATAAAGAAGCAGAACACCAGACAACAGAAAAACAACAGACGTGAGTGGCTTACCCAGGGTTCGAACCCCGTACCTTCCGTACGACAACACCGCCTAGCTATACAAGCGAATCACACTAACCTCACGGCCAGCTAGGCATCCCCAAAAAAAGATGCTTTACTGACCGGTCATCAGTGCGAAACACAAGACAACACCGGAAGTTTACAATGGGCACCCCAGCCTAATAATGACGCAATCACTTCTGTCGTTTCTCTATTCTACAGTATATGTCAGTCCAAACAAGACAAAGACCTTGATACTGTGTCCAGTAAATGATAGAAGACTAAAGAACAGTAGTATAGAACAGGGGGTAGGTTTCTGGTATTGTATAAACATTAATAACACATAAGGAAGGGAAACCCGAGGCCTGTAAACAGTAAATTAATATTAGACAAACATAAAGGTATGTTTTCAGGCACTCGTAAGAAATAAAGAAGCAGAACACCAGACAACAGAAAAACAACAGACGTGAGTGGCTTACCCAGGGTTCGAACCCCGTACCTTCCGTACGACAACACCGCCTAGCTATACAAGCGAATCACACTAACCTCACGGCCAGCTAGGCATCCCCCCAAAAAATGCTTTACTGACCGGTCATCAGTGCGAAACACAAGACAACACCGGAAGTTTACAATGGGCACCCCAGCTTAATAATGACGCAATCACTTCTGTCGTTTCTCTATTCCACAGTATATGTCAGTCCAAACCAGACAAAGACCATGATACTGTATCCAGTAAAAGATAGAAGACTAAAGAACAGTAGTATAGAACAGGGGGTAGGTTTCTGGTATTGTATAAACACTAATAACACATACGGAAGGGAAACCCGAGGCCTGTAAACAGTAAATTAATATTAGACAAACATAAAGGTATGTTTTCAGGCACTCGTAAGAAATAAAGAAGCAG